>QRFJ01006708.1:0-67332 GCA_006176705.1 Cocos nucifera | reverse complement strand
ACCTCCTGGATCAAGAATCCATGTATCTGTCCAGATGGCCGATACTCTATCGGATCGCCTTAATGGTGTGGGTTCACTAGGCTTCAGATTTGATCTGATCAAATCAGACTTAGGTTCAACATTCTGTGTCGGACTTTCTACCTACTGAACTTCATCAAGTTCAACCTTAGAGGCAACAGTTCCTTCACCAAGGAACTCCTTTTCCAAAAAGGATGCCCTAAAACTGACGAACATGTTTTGATCATCAGCATGGTAAAAATAGTATCCTTTGGTCTCTTGTGGGAACCCTATGATTGTACACTTACCAGACCTAGGTCCAAGTTTGTTTATAACTAACCATTTGACATAAGCTTGGCACCCCTAAATCCTAAGGTGTGAAAGTGCTGGCTAACGCCCTGTCCATATCTCATATAAGATTTTAACTACAGACTTACTTGGAATCCTATTTAATAGATAACAAGCCGATTCGAGTGCATATCCCTAAAAGAATATTGGCAAGCTAGCAAATTCCATCATGGATCAGACCATGTCTAACAAAGTTCGATTCCTCCTTTCAGACACACCATTATGCTGTGGTGTTTCAAGAGGAGTCCACTAAGAGAGAATTTCATTCTCTTCTAGATATGTGAGAAACTCACCAAAAAGGTATTCTCCTTATTGGGGATAAATTCCACTTCCGTCGAAGTCCAGTCTGATGCTTAGCCTAATGCAACCGATAATCATGGAAGAGTTTCAATCAAAAATTCTTCCTCCAGCAAGATCCCATCAAACTCGAAGAGAGCAATGAGGACTCAATCACTTATATGGATGCGATGTAGAGATCCAACTCTAAGAAATGTCTAGAAGCCATGAGATCCAAAATGGATTCCATGAAGGTCAATAATGTATGGATATTAGTTGACCAATCTGAAGGGGTTAAACCCATTGGTGTAAATTGGTCTTCAAAAGGAAGACGGGTGTAGACGAAAAGGTGGAGACCTATGAAGCCCGTCTGGTTGCCAAGGGGTATGGTCAACATTATGATATTGACTATAATGAGACGTTCTCTCCTCTAGCAATACTCAAGTCCATTCGGATCATGCTTGCCATTGCTACCCATCTGGATGATGAGATCTGATAGATGGATGTGAAGATAGCTTTCTTAAATGAAGAGCTGATCGAAGAACTGTATATGATATAACTTGAAGGATTCACATCAACAGATGAGTCCAAGGTGTGCAAGCTTCAGAGATCCATTTATGGATTGAAATAGGCATCTCAGTGTTGGAACATGTGTTTTGATAAAGTGATCAAAATGTATGGCTTCATTAAGAATAGAGAAGAATCCTATATTTACAAATAGGCAAATGGTCCAGTAGTGGTATTCCTTATTTTGTACATAGATGATATTCTCTTAATCGAAAATGATATTCCCGCACTATATGGAATAAAAGTTTGGTTGTCATCATAGTTCTCCATGAAGGACTTGGTTGAAGCATCCTACATCCTAGGGATGAAGATCTATAGGGATAGATCTAAAAGGATGCTTGGTATATCCTAGTCCACATATATAGAAACTCTGCTGAAGAGGTTCAGCATGGAGAATTCCAAAAAAGGCTCTCTTCTGATAGGCCAAAGCATTTTTCTCTCTAAGAAAGATTGTCCGACAACTCTTGTAGAGAGAGAGTGTATGAGTAGAATCCCATATGCTTCGATAATGGGGTCTATTATGTATGCAATGACATGTACGAGATCAGACGTGGCATACTCACTAGGAGTGGTGAGTAGATACCAATCTAACCCTAGAGAAAATTATTGGAAGGTGATTAAAACCATTCTTAAGTATTTAAGAAATACTAAGGACCAATGGTTGGTTTACGGTGAGTTAGATCTGAAGCTTGTGGGGTTTATAAACTCCAGCTTTCAATCTGACCATGATGATAGTAAAAGTATGTTGTGGTATATCTTTACTCTAAATGGTGGAGCTATCTGCTAGAAAAATTTCAAGCAGCATATAGTGGCTAACTTTATTTGTGAAGTAGAGTACATGGCAGTATCAGATGCTACAAAGGAAGCTACGTGGCTAAGAAAGTTCATCACCGAGCTTGGAATAGCACCCTTCATTAATGGTCCAGTCCTGCTTTACTGTGACAGCACTAGCGCCATAGCTCAAGCAAAGAAACTGAAGTCATACCAGCGAACAAAGCACATTCTATGCCGCTTTCATTTGATTCGTGAGATTTTGGATCATGGTGATGTTGACCTTCAAAAGATCGACGAAAAAGAGAACCTAGCTGACCCCTTCAAGGAGTTCGACAACCATAAGTCCAAGATGGATATTAGATACTATGTCGAGTGGCCTTAGGACAAGTGGGAGTTGTTGGGAATTATGTCCCAAAGCTAATCGTCCGTCTGTCGATGGTTGAGCTATTTTATAATTATAATTAATTTATTAATTAATAAAAATATTTTGGCATCTTTTTTATCATAAGTTTATATCTTCTAAAGAACTCCACTATTATGATGAAGTTCTTAGGACTGTTTAGTTTCGATAAAGAGAGGATTTATCGATTAGTCCTTAAATTTATTCACGACCAAATGATAGGTTGTTAATTAAGACAATAGTGTCTATCGAGCATAGGTCGCTATATGCCATATAGGTTGATTGTCTTCTTAATCAAAGAGTGTGAAGATACTGGTATGGCATATAGGTGAGATGTATGGGTTCATCGTCATTGAATGTGATCAACTTCAGAGCATTTTGCTGTTGAGAATATCTCTGATGGATATAGATATAAGTATCATTTAGACCTGAGATCACCTCAATGACTTGCAAGCAACTCAATGTGCTTTGGTACCAAACTAATTGAATTTCTAATTCAACAACAGAAGGCTTCTGGGAATAATCAAGTACTTGAGAAGTTGGAGTGTGATCAAGATGGAATTGACCACTCAAAGTGTTGGAGAAGAATGTATCACTGTATTTCAATCTTGGTCAAGATAATCCATCAGATGGATTTGATATTTTGAAATACAATGTGGACAACCTGATCAGAGTTGATAGTTGAACTCTGAGGTGTCCTACGACCATTATGGTCGAGCAGATGAATTATATGGAAACTATATCTGTATGGATTTTAAGGATGGTGTTCTACACCTTCGACTTATCCAATCATCGGATATCATTGCTAGATGGTTACTTCAATTGATACAAAAATTTGTTCCTATGCTATTGGCTTAGGTTTGGACCTATCAGGTCATACACATTAGAGCTTACAATCTAATTGGATGGTTAATCAATGATTAAGAATCGTTCTAGGGTTAAACAATCAATACGATTAGTGCTTAACCTAGTATAAGTATTGCAAGAGGATCGATTAGCAATTAGATTGCTAATTAGCTTAATTTGATTAAGCCAATAGGCTGAGACTATGTCTAATTAAATATAATTTAATTAGATTTAGTTTGTACTTAATTGGATCAAGTCTAATTGGTTTATTGGATAAGCCAAGTGCAAGGAAGAACTAGTCCTAGTCTAACTAGGACTCGGATTAATCCAATTTTTTAATTTGATTAAAAATAAATTAAAATTAAATCTAATTTAATTAAATTATTATATGGGTTAGGATCTTATTTAATTGAATTGGTTTAATCTTAATTTTATTTGGTTAAAATATCTTGTTTGACTAAGTCAAAATAGGAATCCTTGTGTGACTAGGACTCCCTATCACTTATGCCGCTTAATCCTCATGCCCTATGCCCTTTATGTTTTACTTTTATGTGAAAATTGTCCACTCCCATGGCTTCTCATGCCCTCTTTCTGTCCTCCTTTTCTTATAAGGAAATTTGTTCGAAGACAAAGTCAAAAGAGGAGTTAGTTTTGCTTAGGATTCTATCAGACAGAATCCTTGTTGACCAAAACACCTTCCCTTGAGTGCTGCCCCCTCTTTTAATTAACTCTTCACTTATTTTATAAAAATAATCTTTTTTTTTGTGCACCCTTCCTTGCTGGTCTACATCAATAATTGTGGAGGAGGCATCCAAGAGTTGGGCGCCCCAATAACTTTCCATGTTTGGACATTCCTAGTCTAGGATTTTGATCTAACTTGGACTCTTCTTTTTCTCTATTTATTGGATGAATTTTATTCTAACTTTTTTATGAAATGTAGAACTTTGGGAGAGTTTTGGGGTGTGAAGAAATTAGAGTAACAGGATCCTTGGACATGTGGATTTCATAGGCACCAAACTAGGTGTCTAGGTGAGAGAAAAGAGAAGAAGAGAGGGTCTTCTTCTTGGGCTATTTTATTTTCAATCTCTCCTCATTTTTTGGAGTTTTTTTTTTGAGAGAGTCTTAGATTAGTAAACTCTCATCTTTCTTCTCATATTTTGGAGAGCCCAAATTTTGATGAAGGAAGCATCGGATCGACCGTCGAAGAAGAATCAGCATAGTACTAGCATGCTGTGCTGATTTCTTGCATCGGACTTCAGATTAGAGATCATACGCTCGTGTGGATGACTCCTAGAGGCCAGATGCGTGTGTGGCTCATGACTTCATCTTTAAGCCTGGATCAGCAAGTTAGAATGTCTAACTTGCTCAAGTAATAGATATGATCTATAAACTTCATACCTACATTTGATGTAGTGTAGATCTAGGTTGATTTGATCAACCTTTTCTTTCTTGTTTGATTTTAATTTTTGATTTAATATCATACCTTGATCATATAATAGATTTGAGATCTAGGTGTCTACATGTTTATTTAAATAAATATTTAATTTATTTAAGTCCCTAGATCAAGAACCTTCAGTTTTCTCCTCCTTAGAAGCATCTTCACTGATTGGACTTCGGTCAGGAGTATCTAGAACATAAGATAACTTCTCTTGCACAAGCACTATGTGCAAGTTCCTCAACCAGTCCATGTAATTAGGATCAGTCAATTTATTTGTATGAAGAATGCAATGCAATGAGGGTAAAGAAGTCATTTATGCAGATATTTTAATCTACATGAAATAATAATACTAATATAAGCAGACCACTCAAGATGACATATATAACTAGATGAGGTCTTTAATTCTAGTTATTACTTCTACTATTTTTATCATATGCCATAGCCCTCCCTATGGTATACGAAAAAATCATAGACCAATTTCTTAGTGGGTTGAGATCCTTATCCCTTAAGAAAGTCTTGTGGATAGCACAACAAACTTCAATAAGTTCAAAGGTAAGAAAATCTATCCAATTGCATTTCCATACAACTGTCAATATAACCTGCCTCTAAAATATTTATAGTCTTATGGATAGCACAACATACTATAATATTTTAGTTAAGTCAGACCATTCATTTCCATATAGTAATAATTGAAATTAATATTGCTCATATGGATAGCACAATAAACCAATAATAAATTAAATATACCATAAGCATTT
Organism: Cocos nucifera; assembly: GCA_006176705.1. Lineage (NCBI taxonomy): Eukaryota > Viridiplantae > Streptophyta > Magnoliopsida > Arecales > Arecaceae > Cocos > Cocos nucifera. The sequence goes on along the minus strand of QRFJ01006708.1, from coordinate 61,928 downwards.
TAAATGCACCAAGATATTATTATATCAATCCCCAATGTAAGTCTTGTGGATAGCATAACAAACTTACTATGGTTCGAGAAATAATAATCATCTTAGCATGATGGAAGGCATTTATAGTATTTTTGATCAATATGCATTTTCAATTCAAGATTTCAATCGAATCGAATTGACTAGGTAAGTGGAAAAGAGGTGGGAGGGCCCCCATGCTTGCCTTAGATACCAATTAAAATTGGCTAGGTAAGATATAGATCCAATTAATAAATCACGTTCTCTTTACCTTCCCAGAATCACTTTCCTAGATACCAATTGACCAATTTATGTCAAGAATGGATTTGCTTTTCGATCTTTAATACTATGACTTAGTATAATTTTTAAAGGGCTTTAAAGATCTCATGCACATCCTTAAAAATATAAAAACATGCATCTACATGCTATGCCATGTGAAACATATAAAGCATTTATCATTCTAGGACAACCTTACAGCATAATGGATATGTGCCAATATGCTAGGATAACCTTATAATCAGAATGATGAATTAGTACATTATACATCATAATATCTAATTTAGGGCATTGCAAAAAGATGCATAATTGTGAATTATAACAATCTTAATACATAATCATATTACATAACATAAAATATTAACATGATCATAAGACATATAATATAAATACCAATCATATCATGCTTTAAATCAATATCAAAAGCATTCATGTATATGATTGAACCATGCAAGGTGAGCTCTGATACCAATATAGGGTTTTATTGGCATGGTGGGAGTAATAAATTTCAAAAATTTTGGTCTTTCGAACCCTAATCCCTAGGACCAACCATGACGTAATTCGATCACATATGTGCATAAGATATGAGAATAGATAACAAACTCTTTATAATCTAATTTGGAGAAGATATATTTCCATAAGGCACCCATGTATTCGCCCTCCAACAGTAATCCACATGGAAATTAGGTCTGTTGGTGCAAGAAATTGTTGGACGCTAGAATTCACTGGAATCAGAGAAGATGAGGTCACCAACAAGACCTGCAAAATGAAGTCCAGACTGAAGATGGGTGGCTCCAGCAAGACCCTCTAATAGTCAAGTTAGTTTTCTGACCAACAAGAAATAGAGTACTCAAGAGAATAAAAGTAAAGAGGAGAGCTTAGAGAGGAAGAGGTATCTGGATGGTCCCTTTTATAGATAGAGCTTGTAACAAAATGATGGTGACAACCATAACAAAATGTCAGTAGGCCATTCACCTCATGTTCCTAACAAGATTGTTTGAGTGCAAAAGGGGCATTAAGTGGGCCTCTCGTCATTACCTCCTATTTAACAATCAGAGGCTTTCACCCTCGTTAAGATTAGATTGACCTCCTATTTAAGAACCGGAGGCCTTCACTTCATTTTGGAATGAAGTTTGATTGAATAATTTTCTTCCATCATTTATTGTACACAAAAAATAAAGATGTTAAGATAAAGAAATTTTATTGAAGTGAGGTTATTAATAATACATTCATAAATTTTCTAAATTTCAGGATCGTGAGAGTGTTGCCCCTTCGAGTTCCTTTAGATAATAATTTTTTGGTCGGATGATTTCTATGACCTCATAGGGACCTTCCCAATTTGGGGCAAGCTTTTCTTGATTTTATGGCTGTGAGATGTCTACTCATCGTAGCACCAGGTCTCCAACCTTGAATGCTTTGCTCCTAACTTTGGAATTATAATACCGAGCCACTTTCTGCCTATAAGCTACCATCCGAATTTGAGTCTTCTCATGCTTTTTCTCTAATAAATCAAGATTTGCCTTGAGATCCTGTAAATTATTCTTTTCATTGAAGCCTTCTATTTGTGCCGAGGAAAGTTTGAGTTCAACTAGTATCACTACTTTAGTTCAAAATTTAAGGGCAAATGAGATCTCTCTAGTTGGCAGCCTCTGAGTGATTCTACAAGCCTTGAGCACATGATAGAGTTTGTCCACGCATGTGACCTTTGCCATTTCAAGCCTTGCCTTGATCCCTTGTAAAAGAGTTCTATTAGTTACCTTAGCCTCACCATTCACTTAGGGATGAGCCATAGATGTGAAATAATGGAAGATATTTAAAATTTTGTAGAACTTAGCAAACTTTGCCCCTACAAACTAACATCTATTATCTATAACTAAAGTCCGAGGTAGGCCAAATCTACATACTAGATGAAATCCTACACCTCGGCTTTAGTGATTTTTGCTAGGGGTTCGGCCTTAACCCACTTGGTGAAGTAATCCACCACCGCCAGAAGAAATTTTTCTTCTCTAGATGCAATGGAAAATGGCCCAAGGATATCCATTCCCCATTGTGCAAATGGCCATGGAGCACTTAAGAGTGTGAGTTGGGAAGCCGGTTGCCTTTGAATATTGGCATTCCTCTGACACCGATCACATTTCCTTACATACTCAGTTGCATCCTATTGTATAGTCGACCAATAGTATCCTTGATGAAGCAGTTTGTAAGATAATGATCTAGCTCCAAGATGGTTTTCATATATTCCTTCATGAACTTCCTTCAGGACATAATCAGCTTCAGATGGTTGAAGATATTTAAGAAGTGGCAAGGAGTAAGATCTCTTACATAGTTTTCCCTCATACAGAACATAACGGAAGGCTTGATTCCTTAATTTTTGAGCTTCCTTTAGATTTCTAGAGAGAATGCCATCTTTGTGATAAAGGATCAATGGATCAATCTAGCTGAGCTCAGGATCTATTTGCATAATGGTTTGTGACTCTTCTGAACTAGAATGCTGAAGAACTTCAAGGAAAGCCTCCTTTGGCAATTCATTTGGGCTCCAAGTAGCTAGTTTAGATAGGAGGTCAGCCCTTGAGTTTTTTGCATTGGGAATTTGCTATATATCAAAACTGCTGAAGGATAAGGTTAGACTTCTCACCTTATCCAAGTACCTCTTCATACTTTCCTCCTAAGATTCATAGCTATTATTGGCTCTCTCCACCACAAACTGGGAATCACTATAGACCTTCACAAGGTCTACCCTCAATTTCTTAGCGATTCTCAATCTCGCAATTAGGACTTCATATTCTACTCCATTATTGGTAGCAGAGAATTTGAAGCATAGCGCACATTCTACAATAACCCCTTTCGGATTTATTAGAATCAAACCTGCACCTGCTCCAAATGTATTAGACGAACCATCAACAGACAAAGCTCAGAAGTTTTTAAGAATATCTGCTTTATCTTTAAAGGAGCTTGGCTACAAACTAGAGAAGCCAATCTCCCATTATTCAGGTTCAGCTTTGTCCGGGATAGTGCATTGTACTACAAAGTCAGCTAGTAGTTGAGCTTTAATAGATGGCCAAGGCTAGAAATTGATATCAAATTTAGTGAGCTCAATTGCCCACTTTGCTATTCTTCTAGAGGTATCTGGCTAGAGAATGACTATCTTTATTGATTCATCTATGAGGAGAGTGATTGTATGTCCCCAAAAAATGAGGTTGGACCTTCCTAGCCATAACCAACAAAGCATAGGTTAGCTTTTTTAATTTGGTAAACCTTGTTTTTACATCTCTCGAAACTTGGCTTATGTAGTAGATCAATTTTTGAATTTTTGCCTCTTCTCTGATTAGGATTGCTGTAGTGACTGCAGAAGATACTACCAAATACAAGAACAACTCTTCTACAGGTTTAGGCTTGGCAAGGAGGAGAGGTGAACCGAGGTAGTTTTTTAATTGCTCAAATACCTATTGACATTTAGGACTCTAGTAGAAGTTCTTCAATTGCTTCAGTACTTCAAAGAAGGGCATACAACATTCCGCGAACCTTGAAACGAAGTGACTCAAAGATGAAATCTTTTCTATCTAGCATTGAACCTCTTTTGTTGTCTTACGGTGGTCATCTCTTGGATGGCTCGAATCTTTTTAGAATTTGCCTCAATGTCGTGCCGCAACACCATGAATCCCAAGAACTTTCTCGAAGTTACTTAGAAAGCTTACTTGGTTGGATTTAGCTTCATCTTGTATTTCTAGAGTATGTTGAATGTCTTCTCAAGGTTGGTAATATGATTTATTGAAAATCGATTATTGACAAGTATATCATCTACGTAAACCTTCATGTTGCGGTCAATCTATTCCTTGAAGATCTTGTTCACCAGGCATTGGTACGTTGCACCTGCATTTTTGAGTACAAAGGGCATAACCCTGTAACAATAAAGACCACAGTCAGTGATAAAAGTAGTTTTCTCCTCATCTTCTAATGCCATTCAGATTTGGTTATAGTCGGAGAAAGCATCCATGAAAATGAGGAGCTCATGGTCCGAAGTTGCATCCACCAGTTGATCAATTCTTGGCAGGGGATAGCTATCCTTTGAGCAGGCCTTGTTTAAACCTATGAAGGCTATGCATATCCTCCACTTGCCATTCATCTTCTTGACAATGACCACATTTATAATCTAGTCTAGGTAGGACACCTTCTAGATGAACTTAGCCTTGAGAAACTTATCAACCTCATTTGCAATGGCCTTTTGCCATTTTGGTGCAAAGCTATGTTTTTTTTATTTCATAGGTCAGCTTTCATAGATTGGGGCTTGAGATCAATAGCCAAATTGATGTTCCATCACTTCTACATCTATTTCGAGCATATCTACAAAGACCCAGGCAGAGACATCAGCATTCTTTCATAAGAAATTGACAAGCTACTTTTTAACCTCTTCTTGCAAATTGAAACTGATCTGAACTATATAGTCCTCATTCCCATCATTTAGGTAAACCACAATAAGGTCATCCATTGGTTTCTCCCATTCTTCATTCCAATCATCATGAGCATCAAGTCCATACATTGGGCAAGGATCTGGCTACTTTCCCTCTTGTAGAGCAACTATGTAGCAATATCGCCCCAAAACTTGATCTCCTTTGACTTCTTCGACTCCATGTCCTATCGAGAACTTCATCTTCAAATAATAGATTGACACTACAGTCCAAAGTGCATTCAACCCAGGTTGGTCGAGGATTGCATTATAGGTAGAGGGAGCTTTAACCACTAGAAAATCAACTTGTGCTTTGGATTGCCTTGGGTACCAACCTGCCATAACTGGTAAAGTAATTATTTCTTCAATCGATACAATATCACCAATGAATCCTACCAATGGGAAGCTTATTGGTCTCATTCGGCTACCAGGTATGGACATTTTAGAGAAAGCATCATAAAAAAAAAATCAGAACTGCTTTCATTATCAATCAAAATATGACGTACATCATAATCAACAATATTTAGAGGAACTACAACCATGTCATTATGCGAAAACTGAACTCGTTGTGCATCTTTCTTAGTAAAAGCAATAGGTTCCTCAGTCTTCTGCCTTTTTGGTAGCTCTACTAATCCACCGGCCTCCCCCTGTCGATGTCCCCTAGTGATGGTATTGATGATCCCGAGTAGGGGCCGATCTCCTTGTGGTTCATCCCTCTAAGGTGGCTTTAGTTGTAGCAGTGCCCTTGGCCAATCATCCCTTCTTTCTGGTCAGCATTGCAGAAATTGATCCAGTCGGCCCCATCTGATGAGCTCCTCGATCTCATCTTAGAGCTGGATACATTCTTCAGTATCGTGACCATGGTCATGATGGTAGAGGTAGTACTTATTGGGGTTGCAGTTGGTTGGATAAGACCATATTTTTTCGGCCTCAGCAATTGCTCCTTGATTTTCATTAGAACCTAGGTCTTCAGAACATTCAAAGAAGAGTAGCTGTTAAATCTTCTAGGAGGGGAGTTTCATCACATCCTCCAGTCTGGGCTTCTTAGTCATTGAGCTCAAGGTGAAGTTCAGGCCTATATGCATTCTGGAGGAGTTTTAGAATATGGTCGAGCTTCACTTGGCTTCTTAATATTTATGGGCTTGCTGGATTCATCCACCTGCTACTCTCCTGCAGCCTCATCATCCTTAGTTTAAAAGCTTCCTCAACTCGAACGTAACCCTCTACCCAAGCTAGCATGTTGGTGAAGTCTCGAGGATACTTCTTCTTCAAGGAGAAGAGAAGATTATTCTTTTAGAGGCCACCGTTCAGTATGGCCAAAGCAATAAACTGGTCTAAGTTTTAGACCTCCAATGCAACAGTGTTAAAATGACTAACGTAGTCTCGGATGGACTCCTCTTTCTTCTAGTTGATATTAATGAGGGAGTTTAAACCTCATCTCTGACGCTGGCTACTGATAAAATGAGTCACAAACTAGTGGTTAAGCTGATCAAAAAAATAAATGGCATCTAGTTTGAGGCCCGAGAACCAATTTCTTGCTGCTCCCTTTAGAGTAGAGGGGAAGGCTCAGCATAGAATGATATCCGAGATGCCATGGAGTAGCATTATTGTTCAAAAGGCTTTGAGGTGGTCGATAGGGTCCTAAGGTCCCATCATAACTCTCAAACTAAAGGAGTTTGAAGTTTGGCGGCATGAGCTTCTGCATGATCTGGGCAAAGAATGGGAGGTTGATGCAGATGTCATCATTACGAATGACAGTAGTATGATAGAGTTTCTCAATCCATCGGTTCATTTCTTGAAGCTTCTGATCGAGAATATCATCTTGATCATGAATCTTGAAGTGTGAATGGAGGTAGGGACCTTTTAGGAGTGGAATCATCGTCAAAATAGGAGCTCTTTGCTCTCTGCTTTCCCTTTCTAGGGGTTACTATCCAACTTACCCAGGTGGGCCTTCCTGGTGCTGGATCTCGATGTTTTGACAATGGTTTCTCTAGCTGTACTGGTGTCGGAGCCTGCTACATGGATGCACCACTTCAGTGAGGCCTTTAACCTTCTACATCAATAGGTTGAACTACTCCAAATCCATCATTACTACTAGTGGAGGTGGTTAAGGTGCAAGCAAGGAAGCTAGGGTGGGAAGATCTGTTGCTTCTGGGTTGGTTCTGGCAGTGGAGGTGGTAGATCATTGAGAGAAATCTTTCCTAGGCAACATCTAGCTAGAATAAAGAAAGATCAAAGAAGAAAAAGTTGAAAAGTTGAAGGAGAGAGAAAAAAGATGAACTCGATTGAGTACTCCTTTAAGAATAAAGGCTCAGAAATCCTTCCTCTACCATCAATCCTATTGGTGCAAGAAATGATTGGATGCCAGAATTTATTGGAGCTGAAGAAGATGAGGTTACCGACAAGACCTGCAAGATGAAGTCCAGATCGAAGGTGGGTAGCTCTGGCAAGATCCATCGATGGTCAAGTTAGTTTCTTGATCAACAAAGAATGGAGTACTTATTAGAAATAAAGCAGAGATGAGAGCTTAGAGAGAAAGACGTATTAGGAGGATCCCTTTTATAGGCAAAGTTTGTAAAAGAATGATAATGATAGCCATAACAGAATGCCAGTTGGCCATTAAGGCCTTGTAAAGTTTTTTATGGAGAGTGGACTATCCTTTGTTGTGACTTGTAGATGGTTGGATTTCATTTGCTGGAGTTCGAATGAGAGATCAGAGATTTCTATGCCTGGTAGTAAGTGATAGGAACGCGATGCTGTCGTTAAGACACCGTGTTTATCAGTTTAATCTGACTTCTTAAAATTATTGAAAATACGTAAATAGTAGTGAGTCGGGTCGAATCCACAGGGAAGGTAGTGTTTTTAGATTTGAAATCTTTGATTTTTTTGAGAAGAAAAAGAAAATAATTTGAATTTTGAAATAAAAACTGAAGTCGGAAGATTGAAAATAAAAATTAAAAGATGCAGGAATTTAAATTTGGTACTAAGATCTACTAGTTAGATCTTAGCATCTACTTGCAAAGCAATAATTTAAAGTGCAGAAATTAAATTACAATAAAAAGCAAGAAATTAAAATATAAAAATAAAAATTTTTATTAACTAAAATTTTAGAATTTAAATACATAAAATTTAAAAAGAAAAGATAATAAAATAAAATAGCCTGATCTCTGATCTTGGATCGGCATTGGCAGAAAGATGGTGTAGAAGCTCGGCTCTTCTTCTCGGCACCCATTGCTTCGAAGCAGCCTTTAACCCATAGCCTGGCTTCGCCCTGTACCAAAGCTTCACCTTGATCGGAGATGTTAATTTCTGATGGCCTGGGGTCCTTTTTATAGAGCTAGGAGGGCTGGATATTTTTTCTAAAGGCAATATGGGACTAATGCCTTTGTAATCGTCAAAATACAAACAAATTTGGATAAAATTTGAATCAAAATAGCTCTGATATGACTCTGATAAATCTAATAAAATCCAATCATTCAATAGAAATCCAATGGTCCAAAAATCATCAAAATCGGATGTAGATAAGCTCAGATCGGGTCGGATTAAATTTTGGCCGTTGGATCACGCTTGATCGAGGAAATCTGATCGCAAATCACGCTTCGGGAGTCTTGATCACCACTGGCAGCATTCTAGACCGTCAGATCTTCATCACTTGGTTTTCTGACCATTGGATCACGCCAGATCGCTTAAAAGAATTTGAATCAAGCCTGGAAATCACCACCGTCGTCCGATCATGACCGCAATCAACCGCAGCCGTCCGATCGTGCAATTACTATTCCCATGGATCGGATGGACCGGCCGCACTGCACACTGTAGCCAATCAGTGCTTCTGTCATCAAGTGAAATGACCAGATTGTCCTATGAGCCGCGATAAATTTCTGTAGACCCTTTAAGGGTCTAGGTCCACCACGTGGCAGGATCTGATTCGCCGGATTTTGCTGAGCTGGCGGTCCATGCCTGGATCGTAGACCGACTGATGGCTTCAACGGCTGAGTCGGCTTTGATGGCTCGGCTTGGCTTGGTGGCTCGGCTTGCGGAGCCGGCTGAGCCATTTTCTTTTTTTATTTAATTTTTATTTATTTTATATTTTTAAAAATTCATATCTTTTCCATTTTAGCTCCATTTTTCTTGAAATTTATTTTCATTGTGATCAAAAAAATGAGCTCTTTCTATTGATAATAAAATTTTATTTTTTAATTTTTATTATTTTTTTAATTAATTTTTTAATTAATAAAAATATGAATTTTTCAAAAATTATATATAAATTGATTAATAATTTTTAAAAATTAATATAAATTAATTAATAAATTAATACTTTTATTGGTGAATTTATGATGCTTATCACACCCCCCAACTTAAGCTTTGCTCGTCCTCGAGTAAAGAAAGAATTTAGTTTTAAATACCTTTTAACTTTAGAGTTTCGAATTTTACTTAAGCAATTTTTCAAAATGGCCATTGATATTCAGTAGAGCTTAAATGAGATATATCATTGGGGTATTAATACTTATCAATAGAAAAATTAAGTAAAGAACATTAAATTTTTCAGAACTTTTTCTAAATTATTCCACTTTTATCTCTGATTTGTCTAAACTTTCATATAGGCAAGTGTATTGCTACTTCCATCCTTCATTTTTTATTTTCACATTGCCCACTTTTTGACGCGAATATCATTGCTTACTTAGGCAACGGGACCCGATTATTTTTTTTTTTTTTTTTTTTTTTTTAACGTTGTACCACTATTGAGTGTCTTAACTCCTTAAGCTTTCTATTTGATCCATGTAGCGAGTCTTGGGCCAATGACTCCCAAACCAGTTGGCTTTAGGGCACTAGGTATAGAATACCCCTCGGGCTTACTAGCTCGAATCAAATAGGCTACGAGTTAAGACTAGCTTTACAACGAGCTTCTTTGCCCTTCCCACCTTTTGACGTGAAACTCAATGCTTGCTTAGGCAAAGAGGCCTCGGTTACTCAGTGAGAAGTACTTAGAAACTATTTTATTAAAATAAATTTTTATATGAAGAAACGTATAGTTACCCTACACAAGCCTATAAAAAGTAGACTTTTCTTTGATGCTAGTAGAAATAATTAGAAATGCTCCAAAAAAAAATTTTTATGTTCTAGACTTAACTCTTTATTGAATTTTCTTAATACTTGATTCCTCAATATCTCACAGATTCTCTGATCTGTGTATCAATTTTCTTTTAAAAATGCTTAGTTTTATTCGATTCTTAAGCATAATCAAGTATCTAAATACTAAATACTAACTTTTTCGAGGACTTAAAATTTTAAAATTTTTATTTTTCTCTTCCCCCAACTTAATCGACATTGTCCTCAATGGAGAAGAAGAAAAAATAAAGGATGTAATAAAAAACATGAAAGAATACATCTAACTCAGTATATATATATATATTTTTTATTTTATTTTATTTTTTTTTGGTCCAGCACATGCCTTTATAAATTTGAGCTCTCCCTCCAACTTATTCAAATTATCCTAAAAAGAAAATAAGATAAATTAGATAAAAACTAAATATTGGGTTGCCTCCCAACAAGCGCTAAGTTTACCGTCTTCAGCCAGACATAATATAGCTCACTATCCTATGTCGAATATTGGATTGACAAATTTCAATGGTTTTGGATTGCCAATCTCAGAAAGATGATTTATAATCCCATTATTAATATAATCTTTATTAATTTTAGGGATATAATTTATGATTCCATTCGCAGACCCATATTTATTAAGAATTTCTCCTATTTGTTTTTCTAAAATGCTCATGAATGGAGTTTTAGGAGTTAAGTTTGATTCAATGGATGCTGGAATGGTGACTAAAGGCGGTTTTAATTCTAGAGGTAAATTAATGTGATCCTGCTTAAACAACTCCATTGACATTTTATTATATGCCTTTTGATTTTTATAAGAAGAACCAGCTTCTAGGGTTGAAGGAAATAGGACATTAGGTTTATAAGTCTCGGGTAAATCATCTATTCTCTTTTTCCCTATTTCTATCTCATTTAAATTGGAACTAGCATCAGTACTAATTCTTGGCTTGGGTTCTTCTATGTGGTTAGTCTCAGTACTAACCAGTTTCTCTAAATTTTTATTTTGGCTAGCATCAGTACTAGCCTCTCTCACCTGATCTTGGTATGGGTCCATAAGAATCCTATAGCTTTTAAGTTCAGGAATTACTTTGGTATTCTCAAATTGGAGATTCTTAGATGAAATATTAGATTGATAATTTAATCCAGGTGGTTGGTGGTCATTAGGTGGGTTATTTGAAATTGGTAGGTTCGGTAGTTGATCTAGTTCTCTCCTCATGTTAGACTCAACTAATTATCCTATTTGAGCTTCTAGTCTGGCGATAGATTGTTGTTGAGTTAGAATTAATTGTTGAAGTTGGTTAAATCTATCATCAGCTAGATTGGTCTGTTGAGGAGGTGGGTATGAAGGCTGATTATAATATGATGGCTGGTTAAACTGACTAGGCTGACCATTATTATAGGCATAATTTTGATAATTTTGCTCAAGTGAAATTTGGGTCTGAGCCTGAGTCTGTTGGGATGTCCAAGAAAAATTAAAGTTACTCCAATGTTGGTTATATGAATTTGAAAATGATCCTTGAGTAGCTTGAACTTGTTCTTGGATAAAATGTGGAAATTGTGCAGCCATAGGACATACACTCACATGATGGTTTGGGCTAGCACAGATTGAATAAGTCTCCTCATAATTAGAAGATGATGTAAATTGTATAGGAGATTGTTGACCTAGGATTAGGAGTTGATCTATTTTCTGATCAAGAAGGTCAACTTTATCTAATTTTTGGACTATTAGATTTATATTAGCCATTTGATTATTATGTTTAATGTGAATCAACCATTCAATTAAGTTCAACTAAATCAGAAAAAGCGATTTTCTACCATGCATGGTGTAACCCTAATGTATGGTTCAAAAAATTTTAGATTTTTTTTTAATTTTTTTTATTATTTTATTATATTAAAAATTAATTTTTTTAATTATTTTTATTTGTTAATTTTATTTTAATTTAATTTAATTTAATTATTATTTTTAATATTTTTTAGTTAGTTTAATTTAATTTTTATTTTATTTTATTTTTATTTTATTTTTAGAGGAGTAAGGAGAAGAGTTCTAAAGAAAAGATCCTAAGGAGTCCTAGAACTAAGAAGAAAGAGAAGAATTAGGTTTAATTAGGCTTGATGTTGGTTAGCAATCAAGTTGGTCAATCAATCCTGACAAAGGGTTATCCTAAATCTAGACAGCTCCTAACTGCCAAGGTCACCTTCAAGCCCTCCAAGTATAGGATTAGCCAATCAACTGGCCAGGTAAGTGTAAGGTCGGTGGGAGTCCCCCCGTTGCTTGCCTTAGACACCAATTGTGCTTGGCCAGGTAAGCGAACGGAATCAATTAGAAACCACCTTCCTTCAGGCCCAATCGTCCCTGAACCACTTTCCTAGACATCAGTCAACTTGACTTATCCTAATCTGGTTCAACTCTTAGGATTCCTTGTCCTATTGAGCTCGAGTTCCTAGGGTTGATGTCTAATTGATTTTAAAATTAAAAGCTTAGGTCAATGCAGGATGTTGGTTGGTTGTTTGTGGGCTAAGGAAGGGTGATCAAATCCCCACCTTATCTTTTTTTAATTGGGTTGTGCCCTTAATTTGGTTTAATATGAATATGCATAAAAAATTTTCAATCAAAGGGTTCTATGCAATTTAAACTAGATGCATGTAAGTAATCACCAAAAAAAATAAAAATAAAAATAAAGATAAAAATAAAACTAATATGATGCATGCTCTAAGCAGTTAGGATTTCTAATCTTATCATGAGGCTTTTAATTAAGTTTAAATGAATATTTTTTAAATTAATTTAAAAATAAAATAAATAAATAAATAAAATAAAAAGAAAAGAGAACTAGGGTTAGGATTGATCTCACCAGGCAAAACTTCTGATTCTTTTTGTTCTTTTTTTCTTTTCCTGTAAAATAATAAAAAAAATTAGCAAGAAAATAAAAATTTTATTTATAATTTATTTATAGAAAAATTAAAGAGGTCAAAAATTTAATATCCATGCCTTTCCCGGCAACGGCGCCAAAAACTTGATAGGGACGCGATGCTGTCGTTAAGACACCGTATTTATCAGTTTAATTCGACTTCTTAAAATTATTGAAAATACATAAATAGTAGTGAGTCGAATCGAATTCACAGGGAAGGTAGTATTTTTAGATTTGAAATCTTTAATTTTTTTGAGAAGAAAAAGAAAATGATTTGAATTTTGAAATAAAAACTGAAGTCGGAAGATTGAAAATAAAAATTAAAAGATGCAGGAATTTAAATTTGGTACTAAGATCTACTAGTTAGATCTTAGCATCTACTTGCAAAGCAATAATTTAAAGTGCAGAAATTAAATTATAATAAAAAGTAAGAAATTAAAATATAAAAATAAAAATTTTTATTAACTAAAATTTCAGAATTTAAATACATAAAATTTAAAAAGAAAAGACAATAAAATAAAATAGCCTGATCTCTGATCTTGGATCGGCATTGGCAGAAAGATGGTGTAGAAGCTCGGCTCTTCTTCTCGGCACCCGTTGCTTCGAAGCAGCCTTTAACCCATAGCCTGGCTTCGCCCTGTACCAAAGCTTCACCTTGATCGGAGATATTAATTTCTGATGGCCTGGGGTCCTTTTTATAGAGCTAGGAGGGCTGGATATTTTTTCTAAAGGCAATATGGGACTAATGCCTTTGTAATCGTCAAAATACAAACAAATTTGGATAAAATTTGAATCAAAATAGCTCTGATATGACTCTGATAAATCTGATAAAATCCAGCCGTTCAATAGAAATCCAACGGTCCAAAAATCATCAAAATCGGATGCAGATAAGCTCAGATCGGGTCGGATTAAATTCTGGCCGTTGGATCGCGCTTGATCGAGGAAATCTGGCCGCAAATCGCGCTTCGGGAGTCTTGATCACCGCCGGCAGCATTCTGGACCGTCAGATCTTCATCACTTGGTTTTCTGGCCGTTGGATCGCGCCAGATCGCTTAAAAGAATTTGAATCAAGCCTGGAAATCACCACCGCCGTCCGATCATGACCGCAATCAACCGCAGCCGTCCGATCGCGCAATTACTATTCCCATGGACCGGATGGACCGGCCGCACCGCACACCGCAGCCAATCAGCGCTTCTGTCGCCGAGTGAAATGACCAGATTGTCCTGTGAGCCGCGATAAATTTCTGTAGACCCTTTAAGGGTCTAGGTCCACCACGTGGCAGGATCTGATTCGCCGGATTTTGCTGAGCTGGCGGTCCACGCCTGGATCGTAGACCGACTGATGGCTTCAACGGCTGAGTCGGCTTTGATGGCTTGGCTTGGCTTGGTGGCTCGGCTTGCGGAGCCGGCTGAGCCGTTTTCTTTTTTTATTTAATTTTTATTTATTTTATATTTTTAAAAATTCATATCTTTTCCATTTTAGCTCCATTTTTCTTGAAATTTATTTCGTTGTGATCAGAAAAATGAGCTCTTTCTATTGATAATAAAATTTTATTTTTTAATTTTTATTATTTTTTTATTATTTTTTAATTAATTTTTTAATTAATAAAAATATGAATTTTTCAAAAATTATATATAAATTGATTAATAATTTTTAAAAATTAATATAAATTAATTAATAAATTAATACTTTTGTTGGTGAATTTATGATGCTTATCAGTAAGCTACCCATGTTAGGGATTAAGGAACTCAAAGTCGACTAGCCAAACTTGAAGGTCGGCCAAAAGCAAGTGTGGGCATTCGGACTGGAGGCCATAGAGGAGATGGTAGGATATTCAATGAGGACTATGGCCAGGATTTTTGATAGGAGCTCGACTAAGATAGCAGGGATCCAAGATCAATTGAAAGCAGAGATGGGTGAGTGTTAAGACTCATGGCTTTTCACTGGTGTTATTCTAACTGCTCTCAAAAATTTGACCACCCTCAAGATAGGCCGAAGGTGAATATCTATATTACTCTGGAGGGGCTGAAGGTTGGAAAGGATGATGGATTCTTTGATTAGGACCACAGTCATACCCTCTGAGAAAAGTTCGGACTTATGTTGAATGTGAGGACCTTTTGCTGACTCAAATTCGTCCAGCCGAGGTCCTTAGTGTAGGAGTGGTAAAGTCTGCTATTCATAAAGTGGAGTAGAGAGATTTGACTGGAGAGGAATCCGACTAGAGAGGAATTCGGCTGGTCAGGATCCCCAATGTGAGATTGATGAGATCTACCATCTATAATAAAGAAATTTGGCTACCTTCAAGGTCGGCTACCAGACAAGGTCTAACTGTGCTGGGATTTGATACTCAATGGAATCTTGCTATCTATCTTGAGCTAAAGATCAGAATCAATCGAAGAACAAGTCTTTTCACTATTCAAGTTTGTCAGGCCGAAGTTCATTATGCCTTTGACAAGTTCCGTAGTCATTGAAAGAGAGCTAATAATTGTCGTTAAGAAGATCATCTGCAATACATGGGCTGAAGGTCATCCTTTTAGAATTCAACTAGAATAGTGAAGCAGTTTAGCTGAAGCTTAAACCCGAATGCCACTACTCTAGGTAGTACCATATCAAGGTCTGACAATCCATCGGACATCGGCATGAGCTATTTTACCTCAACACTTGTTCCTCCGACTCTCAAGTTTGAAGTTTGAATGAAGGGAGTACAAAAACTACAACTGTCGAATTTCTCTTCAGATTTCCCTCTCTCGAAAGCTGAAAAATTTTAGCATTTTTTTTAACTAGCATCGAAGCTTTCTTAATGGTTGAATGACTTGAAGTGACTTCAGCTTTTGAAATCCGCCCCAGCATGGAGCTCCATGTATGATGCAATAAAAGCCCTATCGAACATCTGCCATAGTTATGATGGAGAGGATAAGCGAAAGTATGGGGTTCGGCACTGCTGATCAGCAATCATAACTGCCTCAAGGCCTGGTCGACTATTTAAATGCTTTCTTCCTCTTGATTTCCAACTTTCACCAGTGTTCTTCTTCTCTCCATTTTCTTCTCTACCTTCCACCTTCTTCCAGCCCAAGCACTCTATTCCATCCTTCTCTGGTCATCGACGTCCCCTCCATTTGCCCTCCATTCTTTTGACTATCCCCCAAAAATCTCCGATCGGCTTAGGTTAGTCTCCTAACCATCTTTTTGTATTGTCCTACTTTTCTTTCATTTTTTGACCCTTTGGTTTCTCAGGAGAACTTGATATTTTTTCTTGGACTTTTTAGAAATCTTGGAACTCATTTTTTTCCAATTTTTAGGGAGTTTCTTGGTTTAGTTTGATACAAAAATGTCCTCTGAAGTATCCTGGTCCTCCGGCCTGAACTCCTCAAATCCTAGTGCTAGGGAGTTAGCTGAACTCATAGAAGTACCTCGTCCAACCTTCATTCCTGAAACCATCCCTTGCTCCCTTTCCCCTAAAGACCTTTTTTTGATTAGAATCCAGTATGGGGTCCCTTCCGAATATGAACTAGAGCTCTCCGGGTCGAGTGGTCGAGCTTGCGCCCCTACCCTAGATCACTTTTGTTTATATTCTAAAGCTCTTCATATAGGATTGAGACTTTCTCTTCCTTCCTTCATAATTGCACTCTTTCATTTCTTAGACACATCCCTTGCATCAATGGTTCCGAACTTCTTTAGGTTCATCATAGGATTTTTAGCTCTCTGTCTCTTAGCCAGAGTTCATCCCACTATCTCATTATTCGTACCTTCTTTACCTTCAAACAATACCCTTCTGCTAAGGATTAGTGGTACGTATCCCCCCAGTTTGATAAGAAGGGGTTGCTCAAAGGTGCCTCTTCCTCGATCCTCAATTAGAAGAAAAAATTCTTCTTCATATCTTGCCCATCCTTAAAGTTAGGACTTCCTTCTTGAGGCTAATTGAGAGATTTGGTCCACCGAGGTTCCAGATTAGAAAGAGAAGACCTTGACTCTATCAATAAATTGAAAGTCTGTAAAGTTCCTTCATTGTCAAAGCTAGTCGACAACCAAATCTTGTACAACCTTGGTTTAATCCCTCTTAATCCCAAAGGTATACATTCACATCTTCTTTTGTTCCTTTTGCCGTTCTTCTAATCTCAACTAAGCTGTTATTGCAGAAATGACTTCCAAAGAAATAGAAATGCTATCAAAAGGACTTCAGGCCCATAAGAGAAAGAAGAATGCCCCGGTAGAGATGTCCAAGCAAGTGAAGGTCAGGGGGTCGAGCTCGACTGCTCCAGCATAGGGAGCCCCTGCTCAAGAGATTGCAATGCCCTTGATGACCTTGACTTTACTAGCCAAGGTCCCCACTCTTTTACCTCCTTTCGAAGAGGAGATGAGAAAGAGAAAGAAGAAGATAATTGCTAGGAAAGCTCGGCCCCAACAGAATTCGAGGGAGTCCAGCAATGATAGTATTGACTGGGAGAATGCCTCCTTTGATGACTGAAAGGTCATCAAGGCTTTGATCAATGGATGCACCCTTCCGAACATCATCGATAAGATCATCCATACCAACCTTGACCAGCAGGTCTAGGATTCTCTCGAGGCCTATCTTGAGGTAGTTGTTCTATTCCTTCTTCAAATTTACTCATGTGCTCACTAGTAGCGCAACTGACTTTGTTGCTCATAAGTGGGCCACCAACTGATCACCAACATCATGGCAATCAACATTCATAAGGCTGAAGCCTCAAAAGCTATGGAGGTAGCTCAGGAATGCTAGGCTAAAGTAGAGCATCTTTCGATCAAGGTCGAGCGTCTGCAAGAGGTGCTCAAGAAGGAAGAGTAGGCGTCGATTGATTTAAGGGCAACGTTGACCTCAGAAGAAGAGAAAAGAAGGGAGGTCGAGGTTAATTTTGCTGAAGAAAAGAAATGAGTCACTAAGGCTGTGGAAGAATCTATTTCCTCCTTCAAATCTTCAGAGGAGTAAAAGAATATTAAGGTGGCATTCGCTCAAGTAGCCTTTAACAAGAGATTCGAGCTCTACCACGTGAAGGCTGCAGAGAAGTTCCCAGAGCTGGACCTTAGTTTCTTAGCAAGAGAATCTTTCGAAGATGAGGCAGAGCTCTTTGTGGCCAAAACTGATCTTCCAAATGCTACTGCTGAGCTTGCTAAATCCATCCCCACACCTTCTAACGAGCCAACATCTACTAAAGGTGTACCGAGCTCTTCTATTGCTCCTCTAGAGGTTTGAGACCTCTTATTATTGTACCATTTTTCTTTTCTTTTATCTTTCATGTACTTAAATCTTTTGATTAATGAATGTGAATTTCTTTTCTTTGCCATACTTCTATATCATGATACATTTATATATCAAGTGTAATCTCCAATCAAAGCCGAACCATTGCCCCAGGGTATCCCCATAAAGGCCCATGTTAAGAAATTAAGGAAGGGAGTTCACCAAGTCAACAAGAAGCTGAAAAAGACTAAGGATGAACTTCAAAAGTTTAAAAAAAACTTATGCCAAAGCTACTATTGAGATCAATCGCCTGTGCTAGTCATCTAAATAATTTATCAAGAAATATACTATAAAGAAGTATCATCTAAGTGAATAATTGGAAGAGACCAAGAAGTGTGTCGGTGAGAAGTCTTGGGCACTGACCTCAAAAATCAGCTCTCTTGAAGTCGAGCTTAGAGTAGCAAGGAAGAAAATTCAACTATTGGAGGAGAGCTTAGCGTGGTCCACTAGCTGAGAGGAGTATAGTTGGGACTAGTCTAAAAGATTCTCAATGCTCCAGAATCAACAGCACGTAGCCAAAGACTCATATAATAGCTATAGGCTTGGCTGGAGTGACCAAATTGTCAAACTCCAATGGATAGTTCAGAAAGCTAATGAAAAGATTACTCAGCTTCAAAAGCGACTGGTAGATAGGGCTCAAGCTGGCTTGAGTAGAGATTTAAATGAGATTGCTTCTCTGAGGAGGATCTAAAGGGGAAATCCTGATTTCTCGGTCCAGGTTCGTTCAGATCTGATCAGATCAAGAGATATATTTCAAAAATTTTTCTTTTGATCCCAATCAGATCTTGATATGTTTTAGATCTGATTCTTATTATTTTAATAAAATAAAATTAAAAGATAAATTAAATCAAATTTAATTTACCTGATCTGGGTAATCCTATTACCCTGTTGATGATCCTGTTTGCAGCGGAAGGTTCTGGATCTTAGCCACGCAAGCGCCTGGCCTCTACCGGTATCCACTCGGGTTGGATCTGGAGATCCTCTTCTTCTCTATCATACCTCCAAAAATTAGATCTAAATCTGATCTGAAGGATCTTCAAAACTCTTTTGAAGATGAGTAGTCGTCCTTTGCAGCAGCGCAGCCTTCTTATTTTTGATCGCCTTTCTTTGATCTGAATCGCACCAACCAAGGTCCAAAACTCCTTTTGGACATGGAGAGCAAGGGGAGAAGAGACTATGGCATGGAGAAGGAGGGGAGAGGCAGCCTTGGGGCATGGAGAAATTATGATCTCATCATATCTCTGTAATCTGAGTTGGGTACAGGGTCTTATTTATAGACTAGCTGTGATCCAACTCCTCTTCTTCCCAACCAATCACAACCCTTTGTGAAATCAGATCTAAATCTGATTGGTGGGAATAGAGTCCCCTGGATTCCTCCTTAGAGGGCGCCTAAGACCAGTCAAAGTTGGTTCTTAGAAGAACTCTAATTGGAATCCAAAAAGGAGATGGAGTCCTTGTCCAACAAGGACTCCTAGGCGCCTCCAACTTGGGCACACGCCTAGGGTGGTGTGCACCCTTCTCCTTGTCAGGTTCTGGTGGGGGACAGGCCCCCACCAGCTCTCCAATAGGTGCATGATATGTGGTCAAAAGTCAAAGTGTCAATGGTCAACGTTTCACCAGTCAAAGGTAGACTTTTGACCAAAGTCAAAGAACAAGAAATGGCAGGTGACCAAAAATGGCAGGTAGTGTCTTACAAATAAGACAACCTTTTCTGACTTGGACAACCTCCTGTCAGACCATATGAAGGCCTCTGTTTGAGCACAAACTCCTTTGGCTCAGACAGGACAACTTATTTATGATAGCAAAAGAAGAACGTTAGGTTCAATCGAGTGCTAGCACGATTTCCTTGAACCTAATTGAATCTCATTCAGATCAATTGAACTAGATCAGTTCAATTGATGATCACCAGATTCAAACCCTTGTTTGTGTGACCCAGTTAGGTTCAGTTCTGTATGGTAATGGGATATGTTATGATCTCTATCATCGACATCATCGAAACTCCTTTCGATGGATCAGAACTCTTCTGATTCGAACAGCTAGAATGATCGATCATCTAAATCATTCTAATTGCTCCCAAAATCCACCAGTGACACCTAGCAATATATGGTGGCAACCCATCAGAGATGAATGTGAACCTCTTGGTGCAGCTACCTGTGTGATTCAGTTCTTCTATCTTGAGCCCCGATCAGATTAGGGTTAAGGTGAACTCGTCAAACCCTAGTCTCTGTCATATGATGTAATCATTCGATTCGAGTCCAATGTGAAAATCTAAATAGAAACTCTTTCTATTATTTCACTCTACCATGGCCATGGATTTCTGGACTTGATTCTTATGATCATCATAGGGCTACTCCTCTACCACCGAGGTAGATAGATTCCATCTTGATGCAATCCAGTTCCTACAATGAACATGTCATAGCCAACATACACCTCAGGGTTCCATATGGCTAGGAGACCGAGTAATGGTGTAGTCAAACTATAACACCCTCAAGGTGAACTGCCGATGCATCTTAGGTCAAAGAACCAGACACACTACTGCAGCATCGAGTCAGTCATTGACGAGAAGGTAGACTCCCTAATGACTACTCGAGGTGGTCACGCTCAGTGCCCTCATTCTCTAACGAGTACCTGTACTCTCGCTCCGGTGTCTCCACACCATAGACTCAAGACTCATCTACTAAAGAGAAGCGATTGTACACCAACCTTTTGGATCAATCATCATCCTCGTGATGATCCTATGGTCAGGAGCAATTTATGAGTTAATAATGATTATTCATGTCTTAAATTTTCAACTCTTGAAAATATGAATTATCATTATCATTAACTCAAAGGATGTATCACAGACACTAAATACACATATGTGATAGAAAATAACCCATTTATTGATTTTAGTCAAAATTACAATTTTGCCCCTAGAAGTGTATTATAAGTGTCAGCCAATTCTGGCTTCTAGGGCACATATATCTAACAGGATCCTAAGAAACCTTTTTTAGTTGTACAAAAAGATCAGGCCCAATTGCAACAACTGAAAATATAGATGATCTACCAACAGAATACTATGAAAGATGCTAAGGTCGAATCGGTCATTCTAAGGAAGAGGTTGAGGGAGGCTGAAGAAGACTCTGAAGGTCTCAAAAATTATTAGGCAAGAGTTTAGCGGTGAAGCAAGAACTCGAGGAGAAGGTGAACGATTTGAAGCTTTCTCTTGTAATGGCCTGAGTTGCCAGTCCGAAATTCGAGTAGGACCTCAACCTTTTTTTCCCCCCCTTTTTTTTGTAATTAGTCTTTGAGACCTTCATACCAAACTTTGGATTAATGGAATTGTGCTTCTTTTCATTGCTATCTCATATTTCATTTGGATTCAATACTTGTTGTTCTCTTGATTTCCACCTTATATATGATGTTGATGTTGTTTTGAAATGATGATCTCATTCTGATGTTTAGTAGTGTGTCCCCCTAGTTTATAAATGAAGATCTTTCAGACTTTAGGAATTAACTTTTCTTCCTATTTAAAAGTTAAGAGTCTTTGTAGTTTTTGCAAGGGTCTTTAACTGCATTAGGATGAGGTCCTCCTATTCTTAATGCACCTAGCTTCGTGTTAATAATTGAAAATCTTCACATCCCTCATAAGGATCTTCATACACATTAGGATGAGATCCACCTCTTATTCCTGATATGATTAGCTATTACTCTTGTTAGGACGAGGTCCACCTCCTATTCCTAATAAGATTATCAGAATGCAAAAGAGCCATTGAGAGAGCCTCTCCCCATTACCTTCTAATTAAAAACCAGAGGCCTTCACTCTCATTAATACGAGGTTAACCTCTTATTTAAGAACCTAAGGCTTTGAATCTCTTGTAAGGATCTTCATCCATTTCTAGATGAGGTCCACCTCCCATTCTTGATGTAGTTGGCTATTATTCTTATCAGGACAAGGTTCACCTCTTGTTCCTAACAAAATTATCTGGATGCAAAAGGATCATTGAGAGGGCCTCTCTCCGTTACCTCTTGTTTAAGAATCGGCAGCTTTCACCCTTATTAAGATAAGGTTAACCTCCTATTCAAGAACCGGAGGACTTCAATTCCTCATGAGTCTTCATCCATGTCAGGACGAGGTCCACCTCTTATTTCTAATGTGGTTGGCTAATATTCTTGTTAGGATGAGGCTCTCTTTTTGTTCCTAACAAGCTTGTTAGGATGCAAAAGAACCATTGGGAGGGCCTATCCCTGTTACCTCCTATTTAAAACTAGAGGCCTTTAATCTCTCTTATGGATCTTCATCCACGTCAGGATGAGGTCCACCTCCTATTTCTGATGTCGTTGGCTATTATCCTTGTTAGGATGAGGTTCACCTTCTATTTCTAACAAGATTGCCAGGACGCAAAAGGGCCATTAAGAGGGCCTCTCTCCATTACCTCCTATGTAAGAATCGAAGGCCTTCACCCTCGCTAAGATGAGGTTAACCTTCTATTTAAGAATTGGAGGCCTTTAATCCCTCGTAAGGATCTTCATCTCCATTAGGATCAGGTTCACCTTCTATTCCTGACGTGGTTAGCTATTATCCTTATTAGGATGAGGTTCATGTTAGATATATGTGCCCGAGAAGCCAGAATTGGCTGACACTTGTAATACACTTCTAGGGGCAAAATTGTAATTTTGACTATAATTAATGAAATGGGTTATTTTCTATCACACCTGTGTATTTAGTGTTTATGATACATCCTTTGAGTTAATGGTAATGATAATTCATATTTTCAAGAGTTGAAAATTTAAGACATGAATAATCATTATTAACTCATAAACAGCTCCCGACCATAGGATCATCACGAGGATGGTGATTGATCCGGAAGGTTGGTGTACGATCGCTTCTCTTTAGTAGATGAGTCTTGAGTCTACGGTGTGGAGACACCAGAGCGAGAGTACAGGTACTCATTAGAGAATGAGGGCACTGAGCGTGACCACCTCGAGTAGTCATTAGGGAGTCTACCTTCTCGTCAATGACTGACTCGATGCTGCAGTAGTGTATCTGGTTCTTTGACCTGAGATGCATCGACAGTTCACCTTGAGGGTGTTATAGTTTGACTACACCATTACTTGGTCTCCTAGCCATATGGAACCCTGAGGTGTATGTTGGCTATAGCATGTTCATTGTAGGAACTGGATTGCATCAAGATGGAATCTATCTACCTCGGTGGTAGAGGAGTAGCCCTATGATGATCATGAGAATCAAGTCTAGAAATCCATGGCCATGGTAGAGTGAAATAATAGAAAGAGTTTCTATTTAGATTTTCACATTGGACTCGAATCGAATGATTACATCATATGACAGAGACTAGGGTTTGACGAGTTCACCTTAACCCTAATCTGATCGGGGCTCAAGATAGAAGAACTGAATCACACAGGTAGCTGCACCAAGAGGTTCGCATTCAGCTCTGATGGGTTGCCACCATATACTGCTAGGTGTCACTGGTGGATTTTGGGAGCAATTAGAATGATTTAGATGATCGATCATTCTAGCTGTTCGAATCAGAAGAGTTCTGATCCATCGAAAGGAGTTTCGATGATGTCGATGATAGAGATCATGACATATCCCATTACCATACAGAACTGAACCTAACTGGGTCACACAAACAAGGGTTTGAATCTGGTGATCATCAATTAAACTGATCTAGTTCAATTGATCTGAATGAGATTCAATTAGGTTCAAGGAAATCGTGCTAGCACTCGATTGAACCTAACGTTCTTCTTTTACTATCACAAATAAGTTGTCCTGACTGAGCCAAAGAAGTTTGTGCTCAATCAGAGGCCTTCATATGGTCTGACTGGAGGTTGTCCAAGTCAGAATAGGTTGTCTTATTTGTAAGACATTACCTGCCATTTTTGGTCACCTGCCATTTCTTGTTCTTTGACTTTGGTCAAAAGTCTACCTTTGACTGGTCAAACGTTGACCATTGACCCTTTGACTTTTGACCACATGTCATGCACCTATTGGAGAGCTGGTGGGGGCCTGTCCCCCTGCCAGAACCTGGCAAGGAGAAGGGCGCACGCCAAGGGTGGCGTGAGCCCAAGTAGGAGGCGCCTAGGAGTCCTTGTTGGACAAGGACTCCATCTCCCTTTTGGATTCCAATCAGAGTTCTACTAAGAATCCAGTTTGACTGGTCTTCGACGCCCTCTAAGGAGGAATCCAGGGGTCTCTATTCCAACAAATCAGATTTAGATCTGATTTCACAAAGGGTTGTGATTGGTTGAGAGGAAGAGGAGTTGGATCACAAGAGGACTATAAATAAGACCCTGCGCCCAACCCTAATTCTGAGTGAATACAATGCAATTAGACATGCCCCAAGGCTGCCTCTCCCCTCCTTCTCCACGCCATAATCACTTCTCCCCTTGCTCTCCACGTCCAAAAGAGTTTTGGACTTAGGTTGGTGTGATTCAGATCAAGGAAAGGCGATCAAAATCAAGAAGGCTGCGCTGCTGCAAAAGGATGACTGCAGATCTTCAAAAGAGTTTTGAAGATCCTCCAGATCAGATCCAGATCTGATTTTTGGAGGTGTGATAGAGAAAAAGAGGATCTCGAGATCCAACCCAAGTGGATACCGGTAGAGGCCTGGCGCTTGCGTGGCTAAGATCCAGAACCTTCCGCTGCAATCAGGATCATCTACAGGGTAATAGGATTACCAAAATCAGGTAAATTAAATTTTATTTAATTTATCTTATTTTATTTTATTTATTAAAATAATAAGAATCAGATCTGAAATATATCAAGATCTTATTGAGATCAAGAGAAAATTTTTGAAATATATCTCTTGATCTAATCAGATCTGGACGAACCTGGACCGGGAAATCAGGATTTCCCTTCAACTGGTATCAGAGCCATGGTTCTAAATTGTTTAGATCTGATTTTAATTTTATTTTAATTAGAAAATAAAGTAATTTCAGATGTCACATGAGATGTGATCAGATCTAAAATCAGAAAAATTAAAATTAAATGATTTGGATCTAAGAACATGAAGATATGCATGACTAGTTCTAGAATAGAATAGTTCTATAGAATAGTTTTGCATGTCTTTGATTTAATCTGATTAAATCATATTTTAGATCTTCTTATTTACTATTTTTTGATATTATAAGTGTTATAATAACATCTGATAAACAGCAAATAAAAATTATTTAATTTTAAATATCATATGAGATATGATAGATGCATGACTAGACTAGTTGTAGAATAGTTCTACATAATTGTCTAGATTAGAATTTATTTTGATTAGATCAATTTAAATCTAATTTTTTAGATTATTATGAGATAATTTAGATCTAAAAACATGCATGATTAGGAATCATGAGATGTATGCAAAATATGCCATGATTAGATCTAATTTGTATATGAGATATATGATATAGATCTATAACAGTTTTGTAGATTTACATGTTCCTGATTAAGGCGTTCCTCTTGGCCGTCCGGTCATAAGAACGAAGAAGGGTTTAAAGGCCCTCTCTTTCCATTCGATGGGGTGTTCTTATGACGTGTAGGGGTGCTGCGTGTTCGTCCTTAATCAGAAACCCAAAACTTACTTTCTGCAAAACCCTAGATCCTGAAACCCTAGGATTTATTGTGCATATTTTGTTTATGAACCCAACTTAATTAAGAATTAAGTTTATGGAATATTAATTAGGTCTAAAATTGAGAATTTTAGATCTAAGACATATTCATAATACTGGGTTCGGGCTTGGGTAGCTCAATTAGGTCTAAGCGGTTGATCAAACCGAATCAAGAGTTGGTTAGAGGGGATCAACAATGCTTAAATTGACCAGCCTAATAGGATTAAGTCTGGGTCAAGATCGAGTCACGATCAAGCAAGACCTAATTAGGCTCAGAGGTTAGAGTCTGGATTGTAGGCTAACCCAATTGGTTCTGACTCAATAATTTGGTGTCTAAGGTAAGTTTGGCATAGACGACCGACTGGTTTTTAATTGGAAGCTACTCGACCTGAATGCGTTCTTGTGCGAGTTAATGGCATATTCCTTCCACCGGTCTCACTTACCTGGCCATATCTATTGACACAGTTCTGATCTGAGGTGGTCAATAATCCGAGCTGACCCATGCCACTAGGTTAGTCATAATTGTTATGACTAAGCCAAGTCTAGTTTAAAGAGACCTGAATCAATTCTCCCTAAGAAAAGATTAAGTCTGAGGTCTTCCACCATTGTAGACGTGCGGGCCCTTCCCAGGGTTGATTGTTCTCGGCTGGATATAGTGGCTCAGTTGCACTGGGAAGACGCAACCATGTCTATTAGGCATTGGATGCTATGGGCTGGAGGATGAGTTGGGCTCAATATTTCGGATACGGTGAGAGACCCAATTAGGAACCCAGTCTATGCAAATGGTGGGTCTGACTTAACTAAGGAGTGGATCAATATTCCGGATACGGTGAGATTCATGAATTAGAGACCAAGTTTGGGTGCACCATGATTAGAGAATCATTGAACAAGAGTTGTTCACTCATTGGCTAACCCATCACCAATAACTGTTAGGTGAGGTGATGAGTCAGTTGGTGAGACCGCACCATCCACTAGAAATCATCAATCGCGAAGATTTTCGCATCTCTACAGAGGGAGTGTAGGGATCCGAGAAAATAGTGGGAGCTAATTTGTTAAAAATAAAAAATAAAATAAAATCCCTAAATAAATTGGTCAAGTCAAAATTACAGTATCTAACTAGAATCTTTGACTCTCTATAGGAAATATGTCTGCGTCAAACCCATTGGCACGTATCCTAGACACACATAGACTGACTGGACCCAATTATAAAGATTGGCTCAGGAACTACAAAATTATTTTGGGTTCAGAGAAGTTAACACATGTTTTGGACCAGGACCCTCCCACCTTACCAGCTCGTCCATCCACTGAACAGAGAGCGTCTCTGGAAAAATGGATTGACGAAGACAATAAGGCCAGATACTACATGTTGGGCTCGATGTCTGATGAGCTCCAGCGCCAACATGAAGATATCGGAGACTGCTCGCCAAATGTTGGCTCACCTGCAGGAGATGTTTGGTGAACAGAGTCGCGCAGCCAAATATCAAGTCACAAAATGACTTTTTAAGGCTAAGATGCGTGATGGGCAGTCAGTCCAAGATCACTGTCTGACAATGATCAAGGACATGGAAGAGCTTGAGAAGCTCGGTGTGAAGTTGGACTTGGATCTGCAGAACGATATTATTCTGCAATCCTTGACTGATGCATATGGGCAATTCATCATGAATTACCACATGCATAAACTTCAAAATTCCTTGGCCGAGTTGATGAATATGCTGGTTACCACTGAGCTTTCTATGAAAGGTTCTAAAGGCTCAGTTCTTGCTATGGAATGGACTTCTTCCAAAAGAAAGTCTTATGGAAAGAAAAAGAAGTCTGTGAAAAAGCAAAAGGTGGAAGGATCAAAGAAGAAGAAGGCAGAATCGAAGAAAAAGGCCGATGGCAAAGGAAAGTGTTTCCATTGCAACAGCGACGGCCATTGGAAGCGGAACTGCCCTATTTACCTGGCCACCCTAAAGAACAAGAAGGAAGGTCCTTTTGGAGGTATGCTCATTATTCGAGCAAAACGTGAATGCCAAACGACCTAGGGATAGTCCAAACGACAGATATCTATGGCACCTGAGATTAGGTCATATAGCAGAAGATAGGATTAACAAATTGGAGAAAAATGGGCTATTGAGTCCATTGACTTTTGAGTCATATCCAACTTGTGAATCTTGTCTTCAAGGCAAAATGACTAAACTCCCTTTTGTTGGACATGGGGAGAGGGCCACAGATCTCCTTGCCCTAGTACATACTGATGTGTGCGGCCCATTCGATGTGCCGGCTAGAGGCAATTTTGTCTACTTCATTACCTTTACCGATGATCTGTCTAGGTATGGGTATGTGTATCTTATGAGACACAAGTCTGAAGCTTTTGAAAAGTTCAAAGAATTCAGACATGAAGTAGAAAAACAAATAGGAAAACCCATTAAGGTTCTTCGATCAGATCGAGGAGGTGAATACCTTAGCCGGGAATTCCTAGACTATCTTAAGGAAAATGGCATAGTCTCTCAATGGACTCCACCAGGAACACCTCAACTCAACGGGGTTTTCAGAACGGAGAAATCGGACTCTATTGGATATGGTTCGATCCATGATGAGCTTCACAGACCTCCCTGATTTCCTTTGGGGACATTCATTATTAACTTCAATCTATTTACTGAATAGGGTTCCCTCTAAAACCGTTCCTACCACACCGTATGAGATATGGCACGGTAAGAAACCAAGTCTGAGTCATCTCAGAATTTGGGGTTGTCCGGCTCATGTCAAAAGACAACAAGCGGACAAGTTAGAGTTTAGGTCCTTTAGAGCTCGATTCATAGGATATCCTAAAGAGTCATTAGGATACTATTTCTACATTCCAGAAGACCACAATGTGATTGTGAGTCGACATGCCATATTTCTTGAAAAACAGTTTATTCAAGATAGTGGCATTGGAAAGCAGATTAAGCTTGATGAGAAAGTCTCACAAGTGGAAAGAGCTAAGGACCAAGTGGAACCAAATCAGGTTGAGCCAATAAGAACACTACCTCCTCCACCTCGTAGATCGAAAAAAGTTTTCCATCCCCTGAAAGATACTTAGGTATTATTTCAGAGGACGTAGAGAAAATGTTCCTCATAGGTAATGGTGCTCATGGTGATGATCCCAAAATCTACAACGAGGCGATATCAGATATCGACTCCGAGAAATGGCTTGAGGCAATGAAGTCAGAGATCGACTCGATGCACTCAAACCAAGTCTGGACCTTGGTAGATCCACCAGAAGGTATAGTACCTATTGGGTGTAAATGGATCTTCAAGAGAAAGATTGGTGCAGATGGGAATGTGGAGACATTCAAGGCTAGACTGGTGGCAAAAGGTTATAGTCAACGCGAAGGCATTGACTATCAGGATACCTTTTTCCCGGTAGCTATGCTAAAATCCATCCGCACATTGCTTGCCTGTTGCAGCCTATTTCGATTATGAAATATGGCAAATGGACGTGAAAACGGCATTCCTAAATGGATATCTTGAGGAAGATATCTATATGGAACAGCCTGCTAGGTTTCACATCCAGTGATACTGATCACAAGGTTTGCAAGCTGCAAAGGTCCATATATGGACTTAAGCAAGCATCTCGAGCTGGAACACTCGTTTCAATGATGTGATCAAAAACGTTTGGTTTCATCAAAAAATGAAGAGGAACCATGTGTTTTCAAAAGGGTCAGTGGGAGCGCTGTTGTCTTCCTCGTATTGTACGTGGATGACATCCTCCTTATTGGGAATGATATTCCCATGTTGACATCAGTCAAGATGTGGTTGTCCTAAGGAATTCTCCATGAAAGACCTAGGTGAAGCATCCTTTATTCTAGGAATTAAGGTCTATAGGGATAGACCGAATAGGATGCTAGGACTTTCACAGAAGATGTACATAGAGGAAGTACTAAAGAGGTTTAGTATGGAAAACTCTAAGAGGGGATTAATACCCTTCAGACATGGTATTCATCTTTCCAAGAAGATGTGCCCCAGCACACCTGAGGAGGAAATAGAACGCATGAGCAAGATCCCTTATGCTTCTGCAATAGGGAGCCTCATGTATGCCATGCTATGTACACGACCTGATATAGCCCATGCTGTGAGTGTCACAAGCAGATATCAGTCAAATCCAGGTGAAGAACACTGGACTTCTGTGAAATGTATCCTTAAGTACTTGAGAAGAACTAAGGATATGATGTTGGTCTTTGGTAATGGAGAACTCCAAGTCCAGGGATACACAGACTCGGACTTCATGTCCGATATAGATGATCGAAAGTCGACATCTGGCAGACTGTTTGTGCTGGAAGAGTTCCAAGCAAACGGCGATATCATCTCATCCGTGATTACCTTGAGAAAGGTTACGTTGAGGTCAAGAGAGTCAACTCCGCAGATAATGTGGCAGACCCACTTACAAAGCCGTTGGGACAACAGAAGATCGAAGCCCACCTTGAGAAGATGGGACTTAGACTTGTAGCCAATTGGCTTTAGGACAAGTGGGAGATTGTTAGATATATGTGCCCTAGAAGCCAGAATTGGCTGACACTTGTAATACACTTCTAGGGGCAAAATTGTAATTTTGACTATAATTAATGAAATGGGTTATTTTCTATCACACCATGTGTATTTAGTGTCTGTGATACATCCTTTGAGTTAATGGTAATGATAATTCATATTTTCAAGAGTTGAAAATTTAAGACATGAATAATCATTATTAACTCATAAACAGCTCCCGACCATAGGATCATCACGAGGATGGTGATTGATCCGGAAGGTTGGTGTACGATCGCTTCTCTTTAGTAGATGAAGTCTTGAGTCTACGGTGTGGAGACACCGGAGCGAGAGTACAGGTACTCGTTAGAGAACGAGGGCACTGAGCGTGACCACCTCGAGTAGTCATTAGGGAGTCTACCTTCTCGTCAATGACTGACTCGATGCTGCAGTAGTGTGTCTGGTTCTTTGACCTGAGATGCATCGGCAGTTCACCTTGAGGGTGTTATAGTTTGACTACACCATTACTCGGTCTCCTAGCCATATGGAACCCTGAGGTGTATGTTGGCTATAGCATGTTCATTGTAGGAACTGGATTGCATCAAGATGGAATCTATCTACCTCGGTGGTAGAGGAGCAGCCCTATGATGATCATGAGAATCAAGTCCAGAAATCCATGGCCATGGTAGAGTGAAATAATAGAAAGAGTTTCTATTTAGATTTTCACATTGGACTCGAATCGAATGATTACATCATATGACAGAGACTAGGGTTTGACGAGTTCACCTTAACCCTAATCTGATCGGGGCTCAAGATAGAAGAACTTGAATCACACAGGTAGCTGCACCAAGAGGTTCGCATTCAGCTCTGATGGGTTGCCACCATATACTGCTAGGTGTCACTGGTGGATTTTGGGAGCAATTAGAATGATTTAGATGATCGATCATTCTAGCTGTTCGAATCAGAAGAGTTCTGATCCATCGAAAGGAGTTTCGATGATGTCGATGATAGAGATCATGACATATCCATTACCATACAGAACTGAACCTAACTGGGTCACACAAACAAGGGTTTGAATCTGGTGATCATCAATTGAACTGATCTAGTTCAATTGATCTGAATGAGATTCAATTAGGTTCAAGGAAATCGTGCTAGCACTCGATTGAACCTAACGTTCTTCTTTTACTATCACAAATAAGTTGTCCTGACTGAGCCAAAGAAGTTTGTGCTCAATCAGAGGCCTTCATATGGTCTGACTGGAGGTTGTCCAAGTCAGAATAGGTTGTCTTATTTGTAAGACATTACCTGCCATTTTTGGTCACCTGCCATTTCTTGTTCTTTGACTTTGGTCAAAAGTCTACCTTTGACTGGTCAAATGTTGACCATTGACCCTTTGACTTTTGACCACATGTCATGCACCTATTGGAGAGCTGGTGGGGGCCTGTCCCCCTGCCAGAACCTGGCAAGGAGAAGGGCGCACGCCAAGGGTGGCGTGAGCCCAAGTAGGAGGCGCCTAGGAGTCCTTGTTGGACAAGGACTCCATCTCCCTTTTGGATTCCAATCAGAGTTCTACTAAGAATCCAGTTTGACTGGTCTTAGGTGCCCTCTAAGGAGGAATCCAGGGGTCTCTATTCCAACCAATCAGATTTAGATCTGATTTCACAAAGGGTTGTGATTGGTTGAGAAGAAGAGTTGGATCACAAGAGGTCTATAAATAAGACCCTGCGCCCAACCCTAATTCTGAGTGAATACAATGCAATTAGACACGCCCCAAGGCTGCCTCTCCCCTCCTTCTCCATGCCATAGTCTCTTCTTCCCTTGCTCTCCACATCCAAAAGAGTTTTGGACTTAGGTTGGTGCGATTCAGATCAAGGAAAGGCGATCAAAAGCAAGAAGGCTGCGCTGCTGCAAAAGGACGACTGCAGATCTTCAAAAGAGTTTTGAAGATCCTCCAGATCAGATCCAGATCTAATTTTTGGAGGTGTGATAGAGAAGAAGAGGATCTCTAGATCCAACCCGAGTGGATACCGGTAAAGGCCAGGCGCTTGCATGGCTAAGATCCAGAACCTTTCGCTGCAATCAGGATCATCTACAAGGTAATACGATTACCCAAATCAGGTAAATTAAATTTGATTTAATTTATCTTATTTTATTTTATTTATTAAAATAATAAGAATCAGATCTGAAATATATCAAGATCTAATTGAGATCAAGAGAAAATTTTTGAAATATATCTCTTGATCTAATCAGATCTGGACGAACCTGGACCGGGAAATCAGGATTTTCCTTCAGTTCACCTCCTGTTTCTATCAAGATTATTGGAGCACAAAAGAACTATTGAGAGGGGCTCTCTCCATTGCTTCTTATTTAAGAACTGGAGGTCTTCACTCTCGTTAAGTCAAGGTTAACCTCCTGTTTAAGAACCAAAGGCCTTCAATCTTTTGTAAGGATCTTCATCCATTTCAGGATGAGGTCCACCTCCTATTTCTAATGTGGTTGGCTATTATCCTTGTTAAGATGAGGTTAACCTTTTGTTCCTAACAAGATTGCCGAGGGGCAAAAGGGCCATTGAAAGGGCATCTCTCCATTATCTCCTATTTAAGAATCAGAGGCCTTCACACTCATTAAGACGAGATTAGTCTCATATTTAAGAACCAAAGGCCTTCACTTTATTTAGGAACAAAGTTCAATTGAATAATTTTCTGCCATCATTTAATGTACACCAAAAACAAAGATGTTAAGATAAAGAAATTTTATTGAAGTGAGGATATTGATAATACATTCACAAATTTTCTGAATCCCAGGATTATGAGAGTGTAGCGCCTCCAGTCTCCTTTAGATAATAAGTTTCCAATCGGATGATTTCTACAACCTCATAGGAATCTTCCCAGTTTGGGCGAGCTTTTCTTCATTTTATGGCTGTAAGATGTCTGCTCGTCATAGCACCAGATCTCCAACCTTGAATATTTTGCTCCTATCTTTGGAATTGTAATGCCGAGCCACTTTTGCTTGTAAGCTACCATCCAAATTTGGGCCTTCTCATGTTTTTTCTCTAATAAATCAAGATTTATCCTGAGATCTTATGAATTGCTCTGTTCATTGAAGCCTTCTACTCGTGCCAAAGGAAGTCTGAGTTCAACTGGTATGACTGCTTCAGTTCCAAATGCCAGGGCAAATGGCATCTCTAAGTGGTTCTATAGGCCTAGAGCACATGATAGACTTC
The DNA here is from genome assembly GCA_006176705.1 of Cocos nucifera. Lineage (NCBI taxonomy): Eukaryota > Viridiplantae > Streptophyta > Magnoliopsida > Arecales > Arecaceae > Cocos > Cocos nucifera. The sequence goes on along the minus strand of QRFJ01006708.1, from coordinate 28,640 downwards.
GTCCACTCATTTGCCCTTTGCCCTTTCAAGCCTTGCCTTGATCCCATGTAATAGAGTTCTATTAGTTACCTCAGCCTCACCTTTCGCTTGGAGATGAGCCATAGATATGAAATGATGGGAGATATTCAAACTTTCAAAGAACTTAGCAAACTTTGCCTCTACAAATTGATGTCCATTATCTGTAATTAAAGTCTAAGGTAGGTCGAATCTACACATTATTGACTTCTAGATAAAGTCCTACACCTTGGCTTCGGTAATTTTTGCTAGGGGTTCTACCTTAAACCACTTGATGAAGTAATCCACTGCCACCAAAAGAAATTTTTCTTGTCCAGATGCCATGAAAAATGGCCTAAATATATCTATTCTTCATTATGCAAATGGCCATGGAGCACTTAAGGATATGAGTTAGAAACCCGGTTGTGTTTGAATATTAGCATTCCTCTGACACCAGTCGCATTTTCTTATATACTCAGTTGTTTCCTATTGCATGGTCGACCAATATTATCCTTGAAGGAGTAGTTTGTAGGATAATGATTTGGCTCTTAGATGATTTCCATATATTCCTTCATGAACTTTTCAAAGGGCATAATCAGCTTCAGATGATCAAAGACATTTGAGAAATGATAAGTAGTAAGATCTCTTATATAGTTTGCGCTCATACAGAACATAACGAGAGGTCTGATTCCTCAATTTTTGAACTTCCTTTGGATCTCTAGGGAGAATGTCATCTTTGAGATAAAGGATCAATGGATCAATCTAGCTGGGCTGAGGACCTATTTGCATTACGGTTTGGGACTCCTCTGAACTCGAATGCTAAAGAACTTCGAAGAAAGCCTCCTTTGGCAATTCATATAGGGCCCAAGTAGCCAGCAGATTGGAGGCCAGCTCTTGAGTTTTTTGCTTTAAAAATCTACTGGATATCAGAACTACTGAAGGATAAGGTTAGACTTCTCATCTTATCCAAGTACTTCTTCATACTTTCCTTCAGACCTTCATAGCTATTATTGACTTGCCCCACCACCAACTTGGAATCACTATAGACCTTCACATGATCCGCCCTTAATTTCTTAGCTATTCTCAATCTTGCAATCAAGGCTTCATATTCTACTTTGTTATTGGGAGCAGGGAATTCAAAGTATAGCGCATATTCTGCAATAACCCCTTCTAGATTGATAAGAATCAAACCTGCACCTACTCTAGTTGCATTAGATGAACTATCAACATATAAAGTCCAAAAGTCTTCAGGGAGATCTGCTGTCTCTTCAGAGAAACTCGATTACAAACTAGAGATGTCGATCTCCCATTGTTCTGGTTTAGTTTCATCGGGGATAGTGCATTCTTGTACAAAGTTAGCTAGTATTTGAACTTTAATAGATAGCTGAGGCTGAAAATTGATATCAAATTCAGTGAGCTCAATTGCTCACTTTTCTTTTCTTCTAGAGGTATTTGGCTAGTGAAAGACTATCTTTATTGGCTGATTTATAAGGAGTGTGATCGTATGTCCCTAAAAATATGATCGAAGCTTTTTGGCTGCAATCAACAAAGCATAGGTTAGCTTTTCCAATTTGGTATACCTTATTTTTACATCCCTCAAAACTCAGCATATGTAGTAGATCGATTTTTAAATTTTTGCCTTTTCTTTGATTTGGACTGCTCTGTTGGCTATAGGAAATACCACCAAATATAAGAACAACTCTTTTTTAGGTTCAAGATTGGTAAGGAGGGGAGGTGAATCGAGGTAGTTTTATAATTTTTCAAATGCTTGTTGATATTTAGCAGTCCAGTAGAAGTTCTTTGACTGCTTCAATACTTGAAAGAAGGGTAGACAATGTTCCGTCGATCTTGAAATGAAGCAATTTAGAGCTAAAATACTACCTGTTAGGCATTGAACCTCCTTTATTATCTTTGGGGCGGTCATCTCCTAGATGGCTCAAATCATTTTAGGATTTTCCTCGATGCCGTGCCTCGACACCATAAATCCTAAGAACTTCTCAGAAGTTACTCCGAAAGTGCACTTGATTGGATTCAGCTTCATCTAGTATTTTCGGAGTGTGTTGAATATCTTCTCAAGGTCGACACTATAATTTGTTGAAGATTGGCTCTTGATAGGTATATCATCCATGTAGACCTTCATGTTGCAGCCAATTTACTCCTTGAAGATCTTGTTCACCAGGCGCTGGTATGTTGAACCCGTATTTTTGAGTCCAAAGGATATAACCTTATAATAATAAAGACCATGGTCAATGATAAAAGTAGTTTTCTTCTCATCTTCTGGTGCCATCTGAATTTGGTTATAGCTGGAGAAAGCATCCATGAAAGTAAGGAGCTCATGGCCCGAAGTTGCATCCACTAGTTGATCAATTCTTGCTAGGAGATAGCTATCCTTTGGGCAGACTTTATTTAAATCTGTGAATGTTGCCCAGCTAGACAATCCAAGATGGGGGAGGGGTGAATTGGGTTATTAAAATTTTTAGCAAATTTAGTAAGTGATATGCAAAGTAAATAAAGGACCATGCAGAATAGAAAGTTACTAAGCAATAGAAGAAAAGACCAACATACAAGAGGGGATGCACACACACAAGCATAGAGGATTTATAGTGGTTCGGTGCACTTCCAGCACCTATGTTCACTCTCCAAGCAACTCCTTGGAAATTTTTACTATAATCACCTGATTACAATATTTATTTTCACCAAGCTCACAAACAAATCCAATTGATTTTACCCAGGCCAACCAATCAAAATCTTTACAAGCCTTCAACTTAAGGCTCCCCCAAACTAAACTAAGTTTAGTACAACAATAACCCTTCAAGTTTCAGCCCCAACTAAAACTTTTACACCAAATTTGATAAAGAAGTAAATACAATACTATGAAATGCTATTTCGATTTGGATAGTTATTGCTATAGCTTTTCTTCTTGAGGATGCTTTGAATGTTTCTAATAAATGCTCTCAGAAGGATCAAGAAAGTATTGAGTGAGAGTTGGTGAACTTTCTTTCAGACTAACTTTTCTCAAAGTGCTCTTTTTTTTTTTTTAAGGTTATATCCAAATCTTAAATTATGTTTTCCTTTTATATTTTTCTTTTTCCTTTTGTCCTTGATCATTTCCAAAAGGTTTTTGATGATTTGACAAGAATTTTGGCCATCTATGATTGTTGGAGATCAATGTTAGCCACTGAAAAAAGATTCCAGGTGAAAGCAAACTTCTGCAAAATAAGCCATTATGCCTGTCAGACTCCATCGAGCTGGCTTGATTCATGTTCAGGCCAGCTCGAGTATAGTTTGTACACAAAGCATTGTTCTATCCTTCTGAGAGAGCCAGCTCGATTTTGTGTTGGGTTGGCTTAATCGACAATCAGCAAAAATAGTATTTTTTGTTGATCTGAGATAGTCAGCTTGACTGAACATCATGCTAGCTCGGATGGCAAACTTCAAGAATAAGTTTTTTTTGACCTAAGACAGTCAGCTCAGTTGGAGCTTCAAAATGGCTCGACCAGTAAAACTTCTAAACAAGTCTTCTACTATACTGAGACAGCCAGCTCGATTCCAAATTGAGCTAGCTCGACTACGTGCCAAGCTAAAGAGATAAGTGCATGTCATGCCAAGACTGGCTCGAATCAAGGATGGATCAGCTCGGGCTTTGAGAGAGAATTCTTCTTACTCCAAAATTATTTCAAAAATAGTTCCAAATAACTCAAAGGATCTACATTTGATTATGGATTCATTTAACGGCATTTTTCTTTCTACAAAAAATAGACTTTGGCATTCTTAAAAAGTATTAGTATTAAGGTTATGCTCTAATATTTTGTAATCATCATTTGATTATGGATTCATTTAACAGCATTTTTCTTTCTACAAAAAATAGACTTTGGCATTCTTAAAAAGTATTAGTATTAAGGTTATGCTGTAATATTTTGTAATCATCAAAATCATTTCTGGGGGCAACAAGCTTTTCCTTTTTGATAATGAAAAAACATTGAGCATATCAAAGTAAAAATATATTATGGATTTAAAAAGATATATAAAGAGATATTGTAAATTTCAATATGTACAAGTAATTATAATAAATCAAAATGTACAAACATTAGAAGGGATGAATGCTTTACAAAGTTAAGATATTTAACAGTTTACATTAGCTCCCCCTTAATGAATGCATTTTATCCACAAGAATCTTTAAATTATTTAAGGATCATTAATTGAATAGAGATCCAATTTATATGCTCAAGTTTATATGCTCAAGTATTTCTTCTTCCCCTTTTTATCAACATTAAAAAGGACAAGCGATAGAGCAATACAACCATGACAAACATTACAAATATTGAAACTAATAAACTTTCATTAAAAGATGAAGTTGATTACATGTTTGTATTATTTACAAAAAGATACGACCAAACAATATAACATTAGAGTTCATTTCAAAAACATGGCAAAAAGATAAAATTTTGGTCCTAAGGCAATTATTCCTCGTCTAAGGAAAATTCAATGATGAGATCAGAAGAGGAGATGGAAGGTACAGTTGGTTTGCTCTGAGCTCTTGCAAAAGATTTGGGGTGAGAGGTTGGGAAGCTAGTACTAGGTCTAATGGTACCACTGAAGGGTGGTCTGATGGAAGATGATTGAGATTGGCTAGGTAAAAGTCTAGGTTATGATGAGGGAGGGAAAATCTAAGGGGCTAGATCATCCAACATTCTGTCAAATTTTTGAAGTGCTGAAATCATAATGTCTGTAATACCATGCTGAGCGTTGATAAGTTCTTCAACCCTTCTACCAATCTTGGTCACTTCCCCAGTCAATACCTCAATCTATCTAGAAGATCCATTGCTTTCTTTATCTAAAATTTTGAGTCTATAAGATAGATTAGTTATCTACCGGCTAATCATATCGATCTATCTCTTAGATGAAATTCTCTATTCTTCCAAACTTTGAGTGAGCTAAAGTTTAAGGTCAAAAAATATGTTCTCTAATTTTCTTGAGATTTGTCCCACAACTTGCTCTACAATACTATCAACTGAGAAACTTGGAAAAGCTGCAGAAGCACAAGAAGAAGTCAGATAACATTCTCCAGCAACTGATCTCGATGTCGGTGTTGGTACAGGGGATGTTGGAGGAGCAGCAAGTGCTGGTGAGAAAGGCTTGTCTGAATTTGAAGAAGAGGATGATTCTAAGATGTGAGTGTTAGATGTGTACCATAGAAGCCAGATTGGTTGACACTTATAATATACTTCTAAGGATAACTTTATAATTTTAACTATAAAATTAATAAAAAAATTATTTTCTGTCATAGTGTGTATTTAAAGTGTCTGTGATACATCCTTTGAGTTAATGGTAATGACAATTCATATTTTCAAGAGGTGAAAATTTAAGATATGAATTTTAATGGTTAACTCGTAAACTGCTTTCGATCATAGGATCATCACGAGAATGGTGATTGATCCAGAAGGTTGGTGTTCGATCACTTTCTTAGGATAAATGTGTCTTGAGTCTATGGTATGGAGACACCAGAGTGAGAGTATAGAAAATCGTTAGAGAATGAGGGCACTAAGCGTGACCACCTCGAGTAGTCATAAGAAAGTCTATCTTCTCGTCGATGATTGGCTCGATGCTATAGTGGTGTGTCTAGTTTTTAGACCTGAGGTGCATTGATAGTTCACCTTGAGGGTGTTATCATTCGATTACACCATGACTCGATCTTCTAGCCATTCGAAATCTTGAGGTGTATGTTGGCTATAGCATATTCATTGTAGGAATTAGATTGTACCGATAGAAGATCTATTTACCTCAATAGATGAGGAGTAGCCCTATGATAATCATGAGATTGAGTCCTTAAGGCCATGGCCATGATAGAGTGAAGATGATAGAAATATTTTCTATTAGGATTTTACATCGGACTCAAATCAAATGATTAATTCATATGATGGATGTTAGGTTTGACGAGTTCACCTTAACCCTAATCTTATCGGGGCTTAAGATAGAAGAACCCAATCACACATGTAACTGCACCAAGAAGTTTGCTTTTGATTTTGATAGATTGCCACCATATACTGCTAGGTGTCACTAGTAGATTTTTGAAGCAATTAGAATGATTTTGATGATCAATCATTCTAATTTTATGAATCGAAAGAGTTTTAGTCCATCAAAAGATGTTTTGATGATGTTGATGATAGTGATCGCGATATATCTCATTACCATATGAAACTAAACCTAACTGGGTTACATAAATAAGGGTTTAGATCTGGATGTCATCAATTAAGTTAATTTTGTTCGATTGATTTGGATTAGATCCAATCAGGTTCAAGGTAATCGTACTAGCACATGATTGAGCCTGGCTTTCTCCTTTTGTATTCTTTTGGATTCACTATAACCAAGTCAAATTTGATTTGACTCATTTTTATATCTTGAATTGGTTTAGTTTTTTTTGACTAGAACCTATCTGGGTCAGACTAATTATAGAAATTAAATTCATTCCTAGTGTAGTTGGACTAGGGTCAAAAGTTGACCCAATTGAGAGAATTAAGGGTCACCTGATCAGATGCTTCTAGAAAATTTTTTAGAAATTTATTTGATCTAATTTTTGGATATATGATAGTGCTTGAGTCATGCTATGGATGTGCCAAATTTTATGATTTATGGTGGTGGTTGGACTAGGTTTTGCTAGAGTTTGATTTGGATCAAACTCTTGAGGGAAGAGTCCTAGGTGCAATGGACTCTTACTTATCTACTCATGCCACCACCATCTAGATTGAATTTAGGTGACAAAACTAGATGAGATCTGGTTTTCAAATGGAGAATAATTCCTAGAGTTCATTTGATCAAATAATAAGTGATTTGGTCAAAGAAGGACTAGGAAGGACTCTAAATGGTGTTGGGTTCAAGAAACCTTTCTCATGCCAAATAGAGCATTGCATGATTTTATTATCCACACAGAGGTGCTGTCACCCATACTATATCCCACACCCCCTCTATCCTCTCTCTCCCTCTCTTTTACAAGCCTAAAAGGTTAGACACAAATTTGAGTTGAAGGTCCAAGATTTTTGGCACAAGATTCAGGATCTACGCGACGGTGTTCGTGAGATGGATGGGCTGCCTTCAGAAATAGTTTTGAAGGATCTACAGATCAGATCTAGATTTAACCCTTAGAGAAGAGATTCATGAGGAGAAAATATTCAAATTCTGCCCAAGTGGATATCGATAGAGGTCAGGCGCATGCATGGCTCCTTCCATAACCAATAAGATCATCGTAGGGTAATTAGATTACCCAATAAGATACCTTAAATTAAATCTAATTTATTTTTTTTAAATTTTAATATTAGATTATCAAGATTAGATCTAAAAATTTTTAGATTTAATTAGATCATAAAAATTTTTATAGAAAAATTTATATCAGATCTGATTAGATTTGGACGATTCTACGACGGAAAATCAGATTTTCCCTTCAACTGGGATCGGAGTAATGTTAGCACTTCTTTAGATCTTTTTTAGATCTAATTTAATTTTTATTTATGATCTGATATTAAATAATTTTAGATATCACATCAGATGTGATTAGATTTGAAATTAAAAAATTAAAAATTATATGATTTAGATCTATAATGTATGAGATGCATGACCAGACTAGGAATAAAATTATTCTATGTGTATTCTAGTATGATCATATTGTTAATTTGATAAAAAATAATTTTAGATCTATTTTATTTCTATATTTTTTATATTATAATTATTATAACCAGATTTGTAAATAGAAAATAAAGTTTTTAATTTTTAGTTTATTCATATGAGATATGAAAGATGCTTGCTTAAACTAATTATAGAATAGTTCTACAAAATATCTAGAATAGTTTTATTTTTAATGTGATCAAATTTAAAATTCTATTTTTTAGATTTAATATGAAATATTTTAGATCTGAAAGCATGTATGGTTTATTAAGTTATGATACATGAAATGTATGCAAGACGTGTATAGGTTAGATCTTTTGTATACGTGATATATGATTTAGATCTAACTAGTTTTATCTTAGAAAATATATTTTTGATTAAGATGTTTTCCTTAGCCATTTGATCATATAAACAAAGTAGGGTTTAAAGATCCTCTCCTCCCATTCGATGGAATGTTCTTATGATGTGTAAGGGTGCTGCACATTTGTCCTTAATCTGATATCAGAACTTATTTTCTGCAAAATTCTAGATCCTAAAATCCTAAGATTTTGTTATATGTTTTGTTTATGAACCCAAAACTTAATCAAAATTAAGATTATGAAATTAATTAGATCTAAAAATTATAAATTTTTAGATCTAAGATATCTTCATAAAATTGGGTTCAGGCTTGGATAGCTCAATTAGGTCTAGCGGTTGATCAAATCAAATCAAGAGTTGGTTAGGCGGGATCAAAGAAATCTCAGAATTGACCAGCCTAATAGGATTAAGTCTAGATCAAGATCGAATCACATTGAGATATGACTTGATCAAGTCAAGACCTAATTTAGCTCCACGGTTCGAGCCTGGATTATAGGCTAATCCGATTGATTCTAATTCGATAATTTGGCATCTAAGATAAGTCTAGCGATCGACTAATTTTTAATTGGGAGCTACTCGATCTGAATGCATTCTTATCGAGTTAATGGCATATCCCCTCCACCAGTCTCACTTATTTGGCCATTTGTATCGATTCAGTTCTGATTTGAGGTGGCTAATAATTTGAGCCAACCCATGCCACTAGGTTAGTCATAATTGTTATGACTAAGTCAAGTCAAGTTTAAAGAGATCTAAATTAAATCTTCCTAAGTAAATATTAAGTCTAAGGTCTTCCACCATTGTAGATGTGCAGGCCCTTCCTGGGGTTGATTATTCTCAACTGGATATAGTAGTTCGGTTGCACTGAAAAGATGCAACCATGTCTATTAGGCATTTGATGCTATGGATTGGAGGATGGGTTGGGCTCAATATTTTGAATATGATGAGGGACCCAATCAGAAATTCAATTCGTGTAAATAGTGGATCTGACTTAACTAAGGAGTGGAGCAATATTCTGGGCACGGTGAGCTTTATGAACTAGAGATCAGATTTGGATGCACCATGATTAGAGAATCAATGGATAAGAGTTATCCACTCATCAGTTGACCCATCACCAATAACTATTAGGTGAGGTGGTGAGCTAGTTGGTCGAACCGCACCATCCACTAGAGATCAACAATCATGGAGATTTTTGCATCTCTATCAAGAGAGTGTAGGGGTCCGAGTAAATAATGAAAGCCTAATTTATTTAAAAATAAAACTTCTAAATAAATTAGTTAAGTCTAATTACAAAATCTAATAAGAAATTTTGACTTTCCATAGAAAAATATCTGCATCCAACCCACAAGCCCGTATCCTGGACACCCATAGACTGACCAGATCCAACTATAAGGATTGGCTCGAAAACTTTAAAATAGTTTTGGATTCTGAGAAGTTGACTCATGTGTTGGAATAGAATTCTTCAACTTTACCAGCATGTCTATCCGCTGATCAGAGAGTATCTCTTGAAAAATGGATGGATGAAGATAACAAAGCCAGGTATTACATGTTGGACTCGATGTCTGATGAGCTCCAGCACCAACATGAAGATATTAAGAATAGCTGCCAAATGTTGACTCACCTGCAATAGTTGTTTGATTAATAGAGTTGCGTAGCCAAATATCAAGTCACTAAAAGACTTTTTAAGGCTTAGATGCGTGATGGACAGTCGGTCCAAGATCATTATTTGATGATGATCAAGAACTTAGAAGAGCTTGAGAAGCTCAGTGTCAAGTTAGATCAGGACCTATAGATTGATATAATTTTACAGTCCTTGACTGATGCATATAGGCAGTTCATCATGAACAACCATGTGCATAAACTTCAAAATAACTTAACTGAACTTATGAATATATTGGTTACTACTGAGCTCTCTATGAAAGGTTCAAAGGACTCAGTGCTTACTGTGGAGCAGACTTCTTTCAAGAGAAAGTCTTTTGGAAAGAAGAAGAAGTCCGTGAAGAATCAAAAGGTGGATGGTGGGAAGAAGAAGAAGACAGAGCCAAAGAAGAAGATCGCTGATAAGAAAAAATATTTTCATTGCAACACAGATGGCCATTGAAAGTGAAACTGTCCTCTTTACCTGGCCAGCTTGAAAAATAAGAAGAAGGCAAGTTTGCTCATTATAGAATCTAACCTTACGATATTTTTTGCATCCAGTTAGATGCTTGACTCTGCTTTTAGTTCTCATTTATGCACTTCTATGTAGGATCTTGAGGATAGCAGAAGGCTGAGGGATGATGAAATAATCCTATACGTCGAGAATGGAGCAAGAGTTGCTACTATGATCGAAAAACTTATCCTCTTTGATTATCATCAGGATTAGATTTAGTTCTTAGAGACTAATTTTATGTGCCTGCAGCAAGCAAAAATTTAATTTCTATTTCATGTTTAGTACAAAAAGGCTATGTAATTAGTTTTTTTAAGGACCATTGTAATATTCTTTATGAAAAAATAAAATTATAAGTGGTTTCCTAATAAATAGTTTCTATTAGTTACATATTGATATTTCTATTTTTAATATCAAACAAAACATGAATGCCATAGGATCAAAGCGACCTAGAGATACTCTAAATGATAAGTATCTTTGGCACCTTAGGCTAGGTCATATAGCTAAAGATATGGTTAACAAATTGGAGAAATTCAGGCTATTGAGTTCATTAACTTTTGAGTCATATTCGATTTATGAATCATGCCTTCATGGCAAAATGACCAAGCTCTTTTTTGTGGGACATAGGGAAAGGGCCATAGACCTACTTGCCCTAGTACACACAAATGTGTAAGGTCCATTTGATGTACCGACCAGGAGCAATTATGTCTACTTCATTATCTTTACTGATGATCTATCTTGGTACAGGTATGTGTATTTGATGTGACATAAGTTTGAAGTTGTTGAAAGGTTCAAAGAATTCATACTCAAAATAGAAATATAAATAAGAAAACTTATTAAGGTTCTTCGATCAGATCGAGAAGGCAAATATCTTAGTCAGAAATTTCTAGACTATCTTAAGGATAATGGCATAGTTTCTCAATGGACTACATCTAGAATGCCTTAACTCAATGGAATTTCAAAATGGAGAAACCAAACTCTATTAGATATGGTCTGATCCATGATGAGTTTCATAGATTTGCCTAAATTTCTTTAGGGACATAATCTGATGACCACTATATGTTTACTAAATAAGATTTCCTCTAAAATCATTCCTACCACGTCATATGAGATATGGCATGGTAAGAAACTATGTCTGAGTCATCTCAGAATTTGGGATTGTCCGACCCTTGTCAAGAGACAATAGATGGATAAATTAGAGTCTAGATCCTTTAGAGCTAAGTTTATTAGATATTCTAAAGAGTCATTAGAATATTATTTCTATCTTTCAGAAGATCATAATATGATTGTAAGTTGACACACCATCTTTCTTAAAAAATAGTTTATTCAAGATGGTGGCATCCGAAGACAGACTAGACTCGAGGAGAAAGTCTCCAATGAGGGACTAGCTAAGAAATCTATGGAACCCAATTAGATTGAGCTAACCCAGACACTACCTCCTCCATCTCATAGATCAAGTAGAATTTTTTGTCCTCCTAAAAGGTACTTAAGTACTATCTCAAGAAGATGTAAAGAAAATATTTCTCACGGAAAATGGGGTTCATGGTGATGATCCCAAAACCTATGATGAGGCGATATCAGATATCGACTCTGAGAAATGGTTAGAAGCAATAAAGTCAGAGATTGACTCAATGTGTTTGAACCAAGTCTAGATCTTGGTAGATCCACCTAAAGGTATAGTACTTATTGGGTGTAAATGGATCTTCAAGAGAAGGATAGGTGCCGATGGAAATGTAGAAACATTCAAAGCAAGGCTTGTAGCGAAAGGGTATAGTCAGCACGAAGGCATTGACTATCAGGATACTTTTTTACCAATAACCATGCTCAAATCCATTCATACATTACTTGCTATTGTAGTCTATTTCGATTATGAAATATGGCAGGTAGATGTGAAAATAACGTTCTTAAATGAATATCTTGAGAAAGATATCTATATGGAACAGTCGCTAGGTTTCACATCTATTGATGATGATCATAAGGTATGCAAGCTACAAAGGTCCATATATGGACTTAAGCAAATATCACAAAGTTGAAATGCTCATTTCAATGATGTAATCAAATTGTATGGATTCATCAAGAATGAGGAGGAGCCTTGTGTTTTCAAAAAGGTTAGTGGGAGCGCTATTGTCTTCCTTGTATTGTACGTAGATGACATTCTCCTAATTGGGAATGATATTTTCATGTTGACTATAGTCAAAATATGGTTGTCTAAGGAGTTCTCTATAAAAGATCTAGGAGAGGCATCCTATATTCGAGAAATAAAGGTCTATAGGGATAGACTGAATAGGATGTTGGGTCTTTCACAGAAAATGTACATAGAGGAGGTGCTAAAGAGGTTTGGCATGGAAAACTCTAACAGGGATTTAGCATCCTTTAGACATGGCATTCATCACTCCAACAAGATGTTCCCTAGCACACTTGAGGAGATTGAACGCATGAGCAAGATCCCTTATGCTTTAGCAATAGAGAGCCTCATGTATGCCATGCTATGTACACGACCTGATATTGCCCATGCTGTGAGTGTCACGAGCAGATATCAGTCGAATCTAGGCAAAGAGCACTAGACTTTGGTGAAACATATCCTTAAGTACATGAAGAAGGACTAAGGCTATGTTTCTAATTTTTGATAATGGAGAACTCCAGATCCAAGGGTATACAGACTCAGATTTTATATCCAACATAGATGATCAAAAGTTAACATCTAGAAGTTTGTTTATTTGTAATGATGGAGATATCAATTAGAAGAGTTTCAAGCAGACGGTGATAGAAGACTCCACCATGGAAGTAGAGTACATCATTACGTCAGAGGCTGTAGAGGAGGCATTTTGGTACAAAAAGTTTGCTACAGAGCTCGGAGTGATGCCATCCCACTGTACTGCGACAACAATGGTGCCATAGTCCTTGCTAAGGAGTCAAGGTCTCACCAAAAATCCAAACACTTCGAGCGGCGATACCACCTCATCCTCAATTATCTCGAGAAGAGATACGTCAAGGTCAAGAGAGTCGATACTATAGATAATGTGGCTGACCTGCTCACCAAGCCATTGAACCAACAGAAGATCGAAACCCACCTTAAAAAGATAGGACTTAGACTTATAGCCAATTAGCTTTAGATCAAGTAAGAGTTTGTTAGATGTGTGCCCTAAAAGCTAGATTAGCTGATCCTTGTAATATACTTCTATGGACAATTTTATAATTTTAGCTATAAAATTAATAAAAAAATATTTTCTATCATAGTGTGTATTTAAAGTGTATGTGATACATCCTTTGAGTTAATGGTAATGACAATTCATATTTTCAAGAGTTGAAAATTTAAGCAATGAATTTTCATGGTTAACTCATAAACTGCTTCCCACCGTAGGATCATCATGAGGATGATGATCGATCCAAAAGATTGGTGTATAATCACTTTTTTAGGATAGATATATCTTGGTGCGGAGATACCGAAGTGAGAGTATAGATACTCGTTGGAGAATGAGGGCACTGAGTACGACCACCTCGAGTAGTCATAAGAAAGTCCACATTCTCATCGACGACTGGTTCGATGCTGTAGTGGTGTGTCTGATTCTTAGACCTGAGGAGCATCGATAGTTTATCTTAAGGGTGTTATAGTTTGACTACACCATAACTCGGTCTCCTAGCCATTCGAAATTCTAAGGTGTATGTTGGATATAGCATGTTCATTGTAGGAATTAGATTGCACCAATAGGGAATCAACCTACCTCGGTAGATGAGTAGGAGCCCTATAATAATCATGAGATGGAGTCCTTAAGCCTATGGCCATGGTAGAGTAAAGATGATAGAAAGAGTTTCTATTAGGATTTCACATCGGACTCGAATCAAATGATTAATTCATATGACAGATGTTGGGTTTGACAAGTTTACCTTAACCCTAATCTTGTCGAAGCTCAAGATAGAAGAATCCAATCACATAGGTAATTGCACTGAGAGATTCACTTTTAGTTTTAATGGGTTGCCACCATATACTGCTAGATGTCACTAGTGGATTTTGAAAGCAATTAGAATGATTTTGATGATCAATCATTCTAACTGTATGAATAAGAAGAGTTCTGATCCATCAAAAGATATTTTGATGATGTCGATGATAGTGATCATGACATGTCTCATTATCATATAGAACTAAATCTAATTAGGTCACATAAATAAAGATTTGGGTCTAGATGTCATCAATTAAGCTAACCCAGTTTGATTAATTTGGATTAGATCCAATCAGGCTCAAGATAATCGTGCTAGCACATGATTGAGCTTGGCTTTCTCCTTCTGTAATCTTTTTGATTCATCGCGACTAAGTCAAATTTAATTTGACTTATTTCTATATTTTGAATAGATTTATTTTCATCTAATTGGATCCTATTCAGGTCAGACTAATTGTAGAAATTGAATCCATTCCTAGTGCAATTGGACCAAGGTCAAAAGTTGACCCAATTAAGAGAATTGAGGGTTACTTGATTAGATACTTCTAAAAAATTTTCTAGAAATTATTTTGATTTCATTTTTGGATATGTGATAGAGCTCGAGTCATGCTATGTGTATGCCAAATTTTGTGATTTATGGTGGTGGTTTGATTGTATGTTGATAGAGTTTGATTTGGATCAAACTCTTGAGGAAAGAGTCCTAGGTGCAATGGACTCTTCCTTATCTACTCATGCTGCCACCTTCCAGATTGAATTTTGGTAACAAAACTAGATGGGATCTGGATTTTCACATGGAGAATATGTCTTAGAGTCTCTTTGATCAAATAATAAGTGATTTGGTCAAAGAAGGACTATAAATCGCATTGGGTTTAAGAAACCTTTCTCATGTCAAAGAGAGCATTGAAAGATTTTATTTTCCACACAGAGGTGCTATCATCCATACCATACCCCACACCCCCTCTATTCTCTCTCTCCCTCTCTTCTACAAGCCTAAAAAATTAGGCACAAATCTAAGTTGAAGGTCAAAGGTTTTTTGCACAAGATTAAGGATCTACGCGATGGTGTTCGTGAGACAGATGGGCTGCCTTCAAAAATAGTTTTGAAAGATCTATAGATCAGATCAAGATTTGATCTTTGGAGGAGAGATTTGTGAGGAGAAGATGTTTAGATCTTGTCCAAGTGGATACCGATAGAGACCAGATACATGTGTGGCTCCTTCCAAAACCGTAGAAACTAATAGGATCATCATAGGGTAATTAGATTACCCAGCAAGGTACCTTAAATTAAATCTAATTTAATTTAATTTTTAATTTTTAATATCATATCACCATGATTAGATTTGAGAATTCTTAGATCTGATCAGATCATAAGAATTTTTGTAGAAAAATCCACCTCAGATCTGATCAGATCTAAACAATCCTGTGGTGGAAAATCAGACTTTTCCTTCAGTGAGAGCATGCTTCTTCATTTTCTATAATCCAAATACCATTTTCTTTCTTAAATTTCATTCAATATAGAGTTTGAATGGTGTAGTAGTTAGTGTGAGTAAGATCTTTAGAAATTTCTCTCTCCAAGTCTATACCTGCCTCAGTGAACAAAAGGGTGAAGACCATTCCATACGGCAAGCAAGCTTTTCCTTTTGATCTACCAGCAGTGCTCTTGATCTATTCTATCATCATGAAGGATAGATTTAAGGGTGTTCCATTTATCGTATGTATAATTACCACTAAATCCTTTGAAGACAACCAATCAAATCTCCCAATCCTTGGAAAGAAAATTCTGCACAATAGGCTGTGGAGTAGCTTCAACTCAACTGGCAAAATGTTTGCATTGTGGATATCCCAGTGGTCAATATTTTCTCTGCCAAGCAGCCTTTTAAGTTCTTCAAAGTCATTATCTAGACTAGGGGCTTGAATTCCACCATGAGGCATGTGTAATAAGTGCCCTAATCTTCTTGGGTCCAAAATGATTTCTGTTCCTTTAACCTCTGGCCAAATGGAGTTCGAATCAATCCTTAGATTTTCAAAGAACTCCCTTACAAGCTGAGGATAAGTGGGAATATCCAAGGAGCAAATCATTTTACACTCTTGTTGTCGAATCCATGAGCCAATCAGAAAGTTTTCTTTATCCAAAAATTTAAAACTGACCTTTCTCCCAATGGTGATAGCTCTGGAAGCCATTGACGGTTAGTTTGGAGAAGTAGAAGGCACTAAGCTCATCATTCCCCCATTTTTTGAGCGAATGATCGATTATTCTTCCATACGGTGCTTCTTCGAGACTGTCGCATAAGATTTGGGTGCTATCCTTCTTAGATTTGAGAGGGTTTAAGGTGTAGATTGAGAGGAAAAGTGATTCAAAAGCTTTTTAGAGAGTAGCCAGGAAAAGATTGAGGTGGGGCAGGCTCAGAATGATGAATAGGGCTTTTGGAAGGAACGATCAACTTAAATAAAGGACTGGGCCCCGACTATCGAGTAAGCTTGATTTTCAATCAGCCAACTCGATAGCCAAGCTAGATAGAAGGTGTATTCAAGCCGGCTCAAACCGAAGAAAAAAATTGAATTTTAAATTCATTTGAATCTTCAAACTATTATAATTAACTTAAATCAACTTATGAGAGAGAATGATAAAGAGATATCAATAATTCAAAGAGGATTGCAAATTCCTAGTTCACCTCTAATTGTATTGTATCTATCTTAATTCAAGGGTTTTGTGAAATTGTCTGCCAATTGATTTTTAGTTGAAACAAATTCGAGTATTATATCACTTTTTTGAATATGATCTTTGATAAAATGATGCCTAATTTTAATATGTTTTGTTCTAGAGTGTTGAATGGAATTTTTAGTTAAGTTTATAGCACTTGTGTTATCATATTCTAATGGAATTTTATCTTGTTCAATGTCATAATCTTTAAGTTGTTGCTTAATCTAAAGAAGTTGAGCACAGTAACTTTCAGTTGCAACGTACTTAGCCTCGACCATGGACAAAGCTACCGAATTTTGCTTTTTACTAATCCAAAAGATTAAATTTAATCCAAGAAATTGACATCTACTAGAAGTACTTTTTCTATCAATTCTACAACATCCATAATCAGCATCAGAAAAATCAATTAAATTAATTAAGGTTTGCTTAGAATATCATAATCCTAAGTTTTGTGTACCTAATAAATATTTTAAGATTCTTTTAATAGCAATTGTATGAGATTCCTTAGGATCAGATTGAAATCTAGCACATATGCAAACATTAAAAAGTTAAATAAAGTAGAGAGCCAATTATACCTCTATAAAGTTTTTGATTCATACTCTTACCATGCTCATCTTTATCCAATTTGCAAGATGGGCTCATGGGTGCGCCAATTTTCTTTGCATTCTCCATTCCAAACTTCTTTAATACTTTTCGTACATACTTGGTTTGGAAAAGGAAAATGCCTCCCTTAGTTTGTTTGATTTGAAGCCCAAGGAAGAATGTTAGTTCCCTCATCATGCTCATTTTAAATTCACCCTGCATTAACTTGAAAAATTCTTGGCAAAGATTTTCATTAGTTGAACCAAATATAATATTATCTACATATATTTGAACAATAAGCAGATTTGATTTCTTTCTTTTTAAGAATAACGTAGTATCTACACTACCTCTAGAAATGTCCTTATTGAGCAGAAATTTATTTAATCTATCATACCATGCTCTTGGTGCTTGTTTCAAACCATACAATGCTTTATTGAGTTTAAAAACATGATTTAGAAAACTATGATTTTCAAAGCCTAGTGGTTGCTCTATATAAACCTCTTCAGTAATAAAACCATTTAAGAATGCACTTTTTACATCCATTTGATACAATTTGAAAGTCATAAAACAAGCAAAAGCAAGTAGCAATATAATAGCCTCTAATCTTGCTACAGATGCATAAGTTTCATCAAAATCTATTCCTTCTTCTTAATTATATTCTTTAGCTACTAATCTAGCTTTATTCATTTTCGTCAAGCTTATTTCTGAATACCCATTTAGTGCCAATGATAGGATGATTAGAGGGTCTATCAACCAGTGTCCATACTTTGTTTCTTTTGAATTGATTTAATTCCTCTTACATGGCAATTAACCAAATTGGATCATTCTCTACTTATTCAATTGTTTTAGATTCTATTTGAGAGACAAATGCAAGATAAGCATGATGTTCTTTAAAATTAGATCTAGTTCTTACACCTTGAGATGGATCACCAATTATAAGGTCTTTAGGTGATTATGTGCATATCTCCATTCTTTGGACAGATCTTAATGTTTTTGGTTTATACCTTCTTGTACTTCTTCATGTTCATTATTGTTTGGCTCACTTTCTTCATCATGATTCGGTTTGTCTTTCAAGGTAAGTTCTTTTGCTTCTTTTTCTAAATTTTCTACATCATCACCAAAAGCATTTACCTTTCTTGATGAAAGGTTGTTAGATTCATCAAAGACAATGTGAATAGATTGTTCAACAACTAAAGTATGCTTGTTGAAGACTCTATATGCTTTGCTTGATGTTGAGTATCCAAAGAAGATACCCTCATTAGACTTAGCATCAAATTTTTTAAGTTTGTGTTTTCCATTATTTAAGATAAAATATTTGCATCCAAATACATGAAAATAGTTGATATTAGGCTTTCTACCTTTCCAAAGCTCATAGGGGGTTTTCTTAAGAATGGGACAGATCAAAATACGATTCAAAATATAATAAGCAGTGTTAATATCTTTAGCCCAAAAATATTTTAGAAGACTTGCTTCACATAACATAGTTCTAGCCATTTGTTCTAAAATCCTATTCTTTCTCTCAACAACACCATTTTACTATAGTGTTCTTGGAGCGGAAAAGTTATATTCTATTCTATTTTAATTACAAAATGTATCAAAGTTTTGATTTTCAAATTTAGTACCATGATTACTTCTAATTTTAATTAATATTGAGTTTTTTTCGTCTAAAACCATTCTATAGAATTTTGAAAAAGCAGTAAAAACTTCATCTTTATGTGCTAAAAATAGAACCCAAGTAAAATATGAAAAATTATCTATGATCACAAGTCCATATTTCTTTCCTCCTAGGCTTGAGGTCCTAGTAGGTTCAAATAAGTTCATGTGAATTAATTCTAGAGGTCTAGATATTAAACAATATTTTTGGATTTGAAACTCCTCCTAGTTTGTTTACCAAGTTAACATGCATCACAATCATGATCATTTTCAAAGTTTAATTTAGGTAAGCCTTTGATTAAGTCTTTGGCAATCAATTTTGATAAAGTGTGCATGCTTGCATGATCTAATCTACGATGCCATAGTCAAGTACTTTTCTTGATCTTAGTATCTTTAGCAATAAGACATTGGCCTCTCTTCATGGTTATCTTATTAAGATCAACCACGTAGATATTTTCATGTCTATGTCCAATGAACATGATATTATTATCAAAGGGACTAGTGACTATGCATAGAGATGATTCAAAAATAACTTTAATCTTTTTGTCACACTATTGACTTATGCTTAATAAATTATGCTTGAAGTTATCAATAGGTAAAACATTCTCAATAAAAGTGGAGGAAGAGAGATTGATTTTACTGATACCAATATTTTTTTTTCTTTTCCATTATCACTAAAAGTAACCAATTCTCCATTCTTTTTCTAAAGGGTGATGAATTGATCCTTGTCACCCATCATATGTCTTGAATAACTGCTGTCTAAATACCATGCTCTTTCAATTTCATCGGCTGCAAGACACTCCTGCAAAATAATCAAGTGGCTGATTTAGGTGTCCAAGTTTTCTTGGATCCTTTAGGGTTAGCATTCATGGTTTTCTTGGGAACCCAAATTTTCTTAACTAAATTTTCATTAGTTTTACTATAAATACATGCATGTGCTTTGTGTCCTATCTTACCACAACAGAAACAAGCAATATTTGAAGAGAAATATGATGATGTTGATTTAGTGTAAAGATTCTTTAAGAGCTTTTGTTTCTTGTTAGGATTATAACAAATTCCAGCTTTATCATAGATAGCTTTTTGGTTATTTAAGATCATTTTTAATTTTTTAGAACTACGTGTGAACTTATCAACCAATGGTTTTAGCATTTGAACTTCCTTTTCAATAAATCATTTTTCTCTACTAAAATCTTATTTCTTTGTTGAATTTTATCTTTTTCCTTAGATAAGGTATCACATGTTATTTTTAGATTTTTATTTTTACCAAAAATCTTTCTAAATTCTTTCATTAGGTTGTAAAAGGCATCTTGTAATTTATCAAAAGAATATTCTTGAGCTATTTTGGACTTTACCTCATTTTCTTGTGCCATGAAACACAGGTTTATGATATCTTCAAATTCTTCATCGGAGCTAGATTCGTCGCTGTCGCTCCATGTTGCAATCATTGCATTCTTTTTGGCCTTCTTAACGCTTTTCTTTAAGTTGGGGCAGTCAGCCTTGAAATGTCCAGGTCTTTTGCACTCAAAGCATAAAGGTAGTTCCCTTTCTTTATCCTTGTTCTTGCTTGTTTTACCTCTATTAAAGGATTTCTTCTTGAAGCCTTGCTTTCTTTTTCTTATAAACTTCTTAAATTTTCTTGTAATCAATGGTATGTCCTCATCTTCTTCATCTTCATCCATTGACTCATCTTCTTCTTCATCAATTGTAGTAGATTTGAGGGCTATGGTGCAGAAAAAATCCTGATTTTTTGGATCGGGTTCGTTCAAATTTGATTGGATCAAGAGGCATATTTCAAAAATTTTTTCTTAGATCCAAATTAGATCTAACATTTTTCAGATTTGATTTTATGATCTGATAAATAAGAAAATTAAATTAAATTAAATCTAAATTAGTTTTATCTTGATATGGGTAATTCGATTACCCATTGATGATCTGCTGATGGCCTGAGGTTCTGGATCTAGCCACGCAAACGCCTGGCCTCTACCAGTATCCACTAGGACTAGATCTAGAGATCTTCTCCTTCTCTTTCTTTTCTTCAAAAATTAGATCTGGTTCTAATTTGGAGGATCT
The DNA here is from genome assembly GCA_006176705.1 of Cocos nucifera. Lineage (NCBI taxonomy): Eukaryota > Viridiplantae > Streptophyta > Magnoliopsida > Arecales > Arecaceae > Cocos > Cocos nucifera. Next base: position 7,547 of record QRFJ01006708.1, on the reverse strand, counting down.
TCAAAACTCCTTTTGAAGATCAGTAGTCATCTTTGCAGCAGTGCTACCTTCTTCCTTTCTCGTCAGTCTTTTCTTGCCTGAATCGCACTAATCTGAAGGCCCAACTTTCTTGGGTGTGGAGAGGAGAGAGAGGATTAGAAAGGTGGCATGAAGGAGGGAGAGGAGTAGCCTTGGGGCATGGCTAGGAGAAAGTTCTCTTAAAGTTGGGCATAGAAAGGTCTTTATATAGATCCTGCTGCGCCATGTTGTGCCACGTCACCCCGACCAATCATGTAGCTTCGTGCAATCAGATCTAAATTTGATTGGTGGGATGACATCACCTGATCTAATCAGATGAGAGATCCATAGATTCATCCTTAGGTGGCACCTAAGATTGGTCAAAGTCTATAGGGGAGGGTCACCTAGTTTGAATCCAAGAAGCAATCTGGAGTCCCATCCGTATGGGACTCCAGGCGTCCCTATCCATGGGCGCACGCCATCCTAAGCATGCACCCTTTCCTTTACAAAATCCAGTAAGGAGACAAGCTCCTATCTACTCTCCAATAAGTGCATGATACATGGGTAAATGTCCAAGGATCAAAGGTCAACGTTTGACCAAAGTCAAAGGACAAGAATTAGCAGGTGATGGAAAATGATAGGTATTGTCTCAAATTTATCTCATAAATTAAGACAACCCTTTTCTGACCTGGACAAGCTCTAGTCAGACTAGGTAAAAGTATCTAAGTGAGAACAAACTCATTTAGTTCAGTCGAGATAACTTTTAATGATAGAAAAAGGAGAATGTTAGGCTCAATCGTGTGCTAGCAAGATTTTCTTGAACCTAATTGAATCCAATTCAAATTAACTAAATTAGGTTAGTCTAATTGATGATATCTAGATCCAAACCTTTATTTGTGTGATCCAGTTAGATTCAGTTCTGTATGGTAATGAGATATGTCGTGATCTCCATCATCAACATCATCGAAACTCCTTTCGATGGATCAGAACTCTTCTGATTCAGACAACTAGAATGATCAATCATCTAAATCATTATTATTGCTCCCGAAATCCACCAGTGACACCTAGCAGTATATGGTGGCAACCCATCAAGACTGAAAATGAACCTTTCGTGTAGCTACTTATGTGATTAAGTTCTTCTATCTTGAGCTCCGATCAGATTAGGGTTAAGGTGAACTCATCAAACCCTAATTTCTATCATATGATTTAATCATTTGATTCAAGTCCGATGTGAAAACCTTAATAGAAACTCTTTCTATTATTTCACTCTTTGCCATGACCATGGACTTATGGACTTAATTCTCATGATCATCATAGGAATGCTCCTCATCCATCGAGGTAGATAGATTCGATCTTGGTGCAATCCAATTCCTGCAATGAACATGCTATAGCCAACATGCTGTTAGATATATGTGCCCTAGAAGCCAGAATTGGCTGACACTTGTAATACACTTCTAGGGGCAAAATTGTAATTTTGACTATAATTAATGAAATGGGTTATTTTCTATCACACCTGTGTATTTAGTGTCTGTGATATATCCTTTGAGTTAATGGTAATGATAATTCATATTTTCAAGAGTTGAAAATTTAAGACATGAATAATCATTATTAACTCATAAAATGCTCCGACCATAGGATCATCACGAGGATGGTGATTGATCCGAAAGGTTGGTGTACAATCGCTTCTCTTTAGTAGATGAGTCTTGAGTCTACGGTGTGGAGACACCGGAGCGAGAGTACAGGTACTCGTTAGAGAATGAGGGCACTGAGCGTGACCACCTCGAGTAGTCATTAGGGAGTCTACCTTCTCGTCAATGACTGACTCGATGCTGCAGTAGTGTGTCTGGTTCTTTGACCTGAGGTGCATCGGCAGTTCACCTTGAGGGTGTTATAGTTTGACTATACCATTACTCGATCTCCTAGCCATATGGAACCCTGAGGTGTATGTTGGCTATAGCATGTTCATTGTAGGAACTGGATGGCATCAAGATGGAATCTATCTACCTCGGTGGTAGAGGAGCAGCCCTATGATAATCATGAGAATCAAGTTTAGAAGTCCATGGCCATGGCAGAGTGAAATAATAGAAAGAGTTTCTATTTAGATTTTCACATTGGACTCGAATCGAATGATTACATCATATGATAGAAACTAGGGTTTGACGAGTTCACCTTAACCCTAATCTGATCGGGGCTCAAGATAGAAGAACTGAATCACATAGGTAGCTACACCAAGAGGTTCGCATTCAGCTCTGATGGGTTGCCACCATATACTGCTAGGTGTCACTGGTGGATTTTGGGAGCAATTAGAATGATTTAGATGATCGATCATTCTAGCTGTTCGAATCAGAAGAGTTCTGATCCATCGAAAGGAGTTTCGATGATGTCAATGATAGAGATCATGACATATCCCATTACCATATAGAACTGAACCTAACTGGGTCATACAAACAAGGGTTTGAATCTGATGATCATCAATTGAATTGATCCAGTTCAATTGATCTGAATGAGATTCAATTAGGTTCAAGGAAATCGTGCTAGCACTCGATTGAACCTAACGTTCTTCTTTTGCTATCATAAATAAGTTGTCCTGTCTGAGCCAAAGGAGTTTGTGCTCAATAAGAGGCCTTCATATGGTCTGACTGGAGGTTGTCCAAGTCAGAAAAGGTTGTCTTATTTTGTAAGACATTACCTGCCATTTTTGGTCACCTACCATTTCTTGTTCTTTGACTTTGGTCAAAAGTCTACCTTTGACTAGTCAAACGTTGACCATTGACACTTTGACTTTTGACCACATGTCATGCACCTATTGGAGAGCTGGTGGGGGCCTATCCCCTTGTCAGAACCTGACAAAGAAAGAGGCACACGCCACCCTAGGCGTGCGCCCAAGTTGGAGGCACTTAGGAGTCCTTGTTGGACAAGGACTCCATCTCCTTTTTGGATTCCAATTAGAGTTCTTCTAAGAACCAACTTTGACTGGTCTTAGGCACCCTCTAAGGAGGAATCCAGGGGACTCTATTCCCACCAATCAGATTTAGATCTGATTTCACAAAGGGTTGTGATTGGTTGGGAAGAAGAGGAGTTGGATCACAGGCTAGTCTATAAATAAGACCCTGCGCCCAACCCTAATTCCAAGTCAAAGTCTTATTGATAAGAGTTTCCATACGTCCAAGGCTGCCTCTCCCCTCCTTCTCCACGCCATAGCTTCTTCTCCCCTTCCTCTCCACATCCAAAAGTGTTTTGGAGCTTGGTTTGGTGCGATTCAGATCAAGAAAGGCGATCAAAAGCAAGAAGGCTGCGCTGCTGCAAAAGGACGACTGCAGATCTTCAAAAGGAGTTTTGAAGATCCTCCAGATCAGATCCAGATCTGATTTTTGGAGGTGTGATAGAGAAGAAGAGGTTCTCCAGATCCAGCCCGAGTGGATACCGGTAGAGGCCAGGCGCTTGCGTGGCTAAGATCCAGAACCTTCCGCTGCAATCAGGATCATCTACAGGGTAATAGGATTACCCGATTCAAGGTAAATTAAATTAGATTTAATTTATCTAAATTTTATTTTAATTTATTAAAATAATAAAGAATTCAGATCTGAAACATATCAAGATCTGATTAAGATCAAGAGAAAATTTTTTTTAAAATATATCTCTTGATCTGATCAGATCTGAACGAACCTGGACCGGGAAATCAGGATTTCCCTTCAACTGGTATCAGAGCCATGGTTCTAAAAGTGTTTAGATCTGATTTTAATTTTATTTTAATTAGAAAATAAAGTGATTTTAGATGTCACATGAGATGTGATCAAATCTAAAATCAGAAAAATTAAAATTAAATAATTTGGATCTAAGAACATGAAGATATGCATGACTAGTTCTAGAATAGAATAGTTCTATAGAATAGTCTTGCATGTTTTGATTTAATCTGATTAAATCATATTTTAGATCTTCTTATTTACTATTTTTGATATTATAAGTGTTATAATAACATCTGATAAATAGTAAATAAAAATTATTTAATTTTAAATATCATATGAGATATGATAGATGCATGTCTAGACTAGTTGTAGAATAGTTCTACATAATTGTCTAGATTAGGAATTTATTTTGATAAGATCAATTTAAATCTAATTTTTTAGATTATTATGAGATAATTTAGATCTGAAAACATGCATGATTATGATACATGAGATGTATGCAAAATATTGCCTTGATTAGATCTAAATTTATATATGAGATATATGATATAGATCTATAACTGTTTTGTAGATTTACATGTTCCTGATTAAGGCGTTCCTCTTGGCCGTCCGGTCATAAGAACGAAGAAGGGTTTAAAAGGCCCTCTCTTCCCATTCGATGGGGTGTTCTTATGACGTGTAGGGGTGCTGCGTGTTCGTCCTTAATCAGAAACCCAAAACTTACTTTCTGCAAAACCCTAGATCCTGAAACCCTAGGATTTATTGTGCATATTTTGTTTATGAACCCTACTTAATTAAGAATTAAGTTTATGGAATATTAATTAGGTCTAAAATTGAGAATTTCAGATCTAAGACATATTCATAATACTGGGTTCGGGCTTGGGTAGCTCAATTAGGTCTAAGCGGTTGATCAAACCGAATCAAGAGTTGGTTAGATGGGATCAACAATGCTTAAATTGACCAGCCTAATAGGATTAAGTCTGGGTCAAGATCGAGTCACGATCAAGCAAGACCTAATTAGGCTCAGAGGTTAGAGTCTGGATTGTAGGCTAACCCAATTGGTTCTGACTCAACAATTTGGTGTCTAAGGTAAGTTTGGCATATACGACCGACTGGTTTTTAATTGGAAGCTACTCGACCTGAATGCGTTCTTATACGAGTTAATGGCATATTCCTTCCACCGGTCTCACTTACCTGGCCATATCTGTTGACACAGTTCTGATCTGAGGTGGTCAATAATCCGAGCTAACCCATGCCACTAGGTTAGTCATAATTGTTATGACTAAGCCAAGTCTAGTTTAATGAGACCTGAATCAATTCTCCCTAAGAAAAGATTAAGTCTGAGGTCTTCCACCATTGTAGATGTGCGGGCCCTTCCCGGGGTTGATTGTTCTCGACTGGATACAGTGGCTCAGTTGCACCGGGAAGACGCAACCATGTCTATTAGGCATTGGATGCTATGGGCTGGAGGATGAGTTGGGCTCAATATTTCGGATATGGTGAGAGACCCAATTAGGAACCCAGTCTATGCAAATGGTGGGTCTGACTTAACTAAGGAGTGGATCAATATTCCGGATACGGTGAGATTCATGAATTAGAGATCAAGTTTGGGTGCACCATGATTAGAGAATCATTGAACAAGAGTTGTTCACTCATTGGCTAACCCATCACCAATAACTGTTAGGTGAGGTGATGAGTCAGTTGGTGAGACCGCACCACCCACTAGAAATCATTAATCATGGAGATTTTTGCATCTCTACAGAGGGAGTGTAGGGATCCGAGAAAATAGTGGGAGCTAATTTGTTTAAAAATAAAATCCCTAAACAAATTGGTCAAGTCAAAATTACAGTATCTAACTAGAATCTTTGACTCTCTACAGGAAAAATATCTGCGTCCAACCCATTGGCACGTATCCTGGACACACATAGACTGACCGGACCCAATTATAAAGATTGGCTCAGGAACTACAAAATTGTTTTGGGTTCTGAGAAGTTAACCCATGTTTTGGATCAGGACCCTCCCACCTTACCAGCCCGTCCATCCACTGAACAGAGAGCATCTCTGGAAAAATGGATTGACGAAGATAATAAGGCCAGATACTACATGTTGGGCTCGATGTCTGATGAGCTCCAGCGCCAACATGAAGATATCGGGACTGCTCGCCAAATGTTGGCTCACCTGCAGGAGATGTTTGGTGAACAGAGTCGCGCAGCCAAATATCAAGTCACAAAATGACTTTTTAAGGCTAAGATGCGTGATGGGCAGTCAGTCCAAGATCACTGTCTGACAATGATCAAGGACATGGAAGAGCTTGAGAAGCTCGGTGTGAAGTTGGACTTGGATCTGCAGAACGATATTATTCTGCAATCCTTGACTGATGCATATGGGCAATTCATCATGAATTACCACATGCATAAACTTCAAAATTTCCTTGGCCGAGTTGATGAATATGCTGGTTACCGCTGAGCTTTCTATGAAAGGTTCTAAAGGCTCAGTTCTTGCTATGGAACGGACTTCTTCCAAAAGAAAGTCTTATGGAAAGAAAAAGAAGTCTGTGAAAAAGCAAAAGGTGGAAGGATCAAAGAAGAAGAAGGCAGAACCGAAGAAGAAGGTCGATGGCAAAGGAAAGTGTTTCCATTGCAACAGCGACGGCCATTGGAAGCGGAACTGCCCTATTTACCTGGCCACCCTAAAGAACAAGAAGGAAGGTCCTTCTGGAGGTATGCTCGTTATTGAGTCTAACCTTACGGTTTCTTCTGCATCCAGTTGGGTGCTTGACTCTGGTTCTAGTGCTCATCTGTGCACTTCTATGCAGGGTCTTGAGGATAGCAAGGAGGCTGAGGGATGGAGACATGATCCTACATGTCGGTAATGGAGCAAGAGTTGCTGCAGTAGCCGTGGGAACATACCCTCTTCGATTACCATCTGGTTTAGACTTAGTTTTAAAAGACTGTTATTATGTGCCTGCAGCTAGCAGGAATTTGATTTCTGTTTCATGCTTAGCACAAGAAGGTTATGTGATCACCTTCTTTTAAGGACCATTGTAACATTCTTTATGAAAGAAATAAAATTGCAAATGGTTTCCTTATTAATGGTCTTTATCAGCTACATATTGATGTACCTATTCTAACTATCGAGCAAAACGTGAATGCCAAACGACCTAGGGATAGTCCAAACGACAGATATCTATGGCACCTGAGATTAGGTCATATAGCAGAAGATAGGATCAACAAATTGGAGAAAAATGGGCTATTGAGTCCATTGACTTCCGAGTCATATCCAACTTGTGAATCTTGTCTTCAAGGCAAAATGACTAAACTCCCTTTTGTTGGACATGGGGAGAGGGCCACAGATCTCCTTGCCCTAGTACATACAGATGTGTGCGTCCCATTTGATGTGCCGGCTAGAGGCAATTTTGTCTACTTCATTACCTTTACTAATGATCTGTCTAGGTATGGATATGTGTATCTTATGAGACACAAGTCTGAAGCTTTTGAAAAGTTCAAAGAATTTAGCATGAAGTAGAAAAATAAACTGGAAAAACCCATTAAGGTTCTTCGATCAGATCGAGGAGGTGAATATCTTAGCCAGGAATTCCTAGACTATCTAAGGAAAATGGCATAGTCTCTCAATGGACTCCACCAGGAACACTCAACTCAACGGGGTTTCAGAACGGAGAATCGGACTCTTTGATATGGTTCGATCCATGATGAGCTTCACAGACCTCCAGATTTTCTTTGGGGACATTCATTTTAACTTCAATCTATTACTGAATAGGGTCCTCTAAAACCGTTCCTACCACACCGTATGAGATATGGCACGGTAAGAAACCAAGTCTGAGTCATCTCAGAATTTGGGTTGTCC
>QRFJ01006707.1:0-45000 GCA_006176705.1 Cocos nucifera | reverse complement strand
ATAAATTTGATGTGATCTAAATAATTTTATAATTTAATTTTAATTTTAACTTTAAAAATTAAATAGATGATAGATCTATTTTAGATTATTTAGATTAGATCTAAATAATAATGGGTTGCACATACTGATTTTAAGATAGTCCTGCTATAAGGTTTACCCGTTACAGTGCACAGGTTGTCCTAGTATATGCTGATCTAAGAAACCTAAAATATAAATATGTTAGATAACATTTAAAATAATTAATAATTTATTTTTAGATTTTAAATCTAAATTTAAATAATTTTGATCTGAATTTTTGATCATTTAGATGAGATCTATGTGATATGTTTCATGTTTATACATATGCTGGATATATAGTTTTGATTTTTGAATCTAGAATGTATATGTATGGCATATATGCCTCATAGAATTTAAATTACAAACTTACATTCTGCAAAACCTAAGATTCAAAATCTTAGGACATGATCTAAGCATGGAAACAAATCAGATCTAAAATCATGAATTGAATGTGATTCAATGTAAAATGTTTACAAACCTTGAAAATGTTTTAAAAGCTAAAATCAAAAACTAGTTCTAGGGTTCCAAACCCCAACTAATAAGCCTTGAACTTAATTAAGAATTAAATGATTATTTAGGATTTAGGTTTGTGATTTAAATATCCTAAGTCAATTTCATAAAACATGGGTTAAAGGATAACGGGTTAGCTTGGTCAGGTCATTAATTGGATTAGACCTAGGGTTAGGTTAAATATGCACTAAGTTAAGAAATTGATCAAATTTAATTAATAGTTAATTAAGATTAGATCATTTCTTTTCTATAGATCAATCTAATAGTTGTAGTTGATCATAGTCCAAGCATCTAACAAATGAACCTGATCTTGGCTCAGTGGTTGAACCCGAGTCTTTAGGTAGACAAAATCGAAACTAAAAAATTAATTGGTATCTAAGATAAGTCTGGCATTTCCAGACTGGTGGTCCTTAATTGGTAGCCCACTTACTTAGGCCATCTTTGATGGTGTCTAATACAAGCTTTGGCAAACCTTCCCACTAATCTTACTTACCAGGCCAATATGGTTAATCAGGTCTTGATTAGGTTGCTCATTGATTCATACTATCCCATGTCACATAGAAAATCAGTGAGATTGATTTTATTTAGTGAGATTGATTTAGGTGCCTATGGATCGAAATTGATCCTAGTCCTCATCAATGACTTGAGAAGTCAGTGAAAGGATTTGACTTGGTGATGTTAGTGGAAGCAATTTGGTCCATATCTTCTCTATCCTTAAATCATAAATAAATTTAAATTTTTTAAATTATTAGATCCTTAAAATGACTAAGTTATGGAGATAACTGAATCATAGCCTCCCATTAAGGTGTTTGGTAATGGATCCAATAGTCTGGGTGGATATTAGAGGTGCCTTACACCTAGTGTTCATCAAGATATTAAAATTGTCATTCATCATATGATGATTAGGTCACACTCTCAGGACGACGATAAGGTTAGCTAGAGCTTTCCTCTGGCCTAGTCAACAATCATTTGTTGCACCGAACTCTATCATATTAATGGTTGGATCTAATTGGGACTTTCAGTGGAGATGCCTTATGCCTGTTGAAGAGAAGCTTAAGGAAAAATTAAATTACTAGAAATTATTTGGAAAAATAATTGGCTGAGAACCTACCCATAGGTGCAATGGGTTAGCTAGAGCTTTCCTCAAGTCCACGTGCAATTTATGTGGATTTTAGTACCTACTAGGAAATTAAAGTAATCCTCGAATTGGAGGTAGAGGCTACCAATTTGTATAAAATAGTGGAAGAACCTTTAGACTAAAGTCCAAGTCTCTAGGATTAAAATAATCCATATACATTAAGTCATTATTCTCTTTTTTTAGAATATGGCTAAGCCCTAATTGCTCCGATCACTGTCAGATGGTGATGTAATTATGGGACCTAACTTTGATAATCAGTATCGAAAATTGAATTTGGTTCAGCAGCATAAAAAGAATTTATGCTGGGGGCTACTAAGCACAGTCAAAATAAAATATCCAAAGTTAACCCAAATTAGGCAGAGTGCTTCTAATATCAGAAGCAGGGCCATAGGAAGAAGTATTGTTTTGAATATCTTGTTTTCCTTGACCCCAATAGGCTAAATAAGAGAAAGGAGGAAAGAGTTGCTCATCAAGCATGTTATATGATAACATCCTGTTATTTCTCTATTTGAATTTCTACTATCTCGGTATTAGATATCAGTAGTCTTATGCAATTCATTGCAAGAACTCTAGGTAAGTAGAAAGTTTGAAAATGGTGAGAAATTTCTAAATGTTAGTTGGAAATCCTATTCCAATTCTAGCTTTAGAAATTGTCAAGCTTATTTTCAAAAGTTATCATTTAGAGTGACTGTCACTATTGTCCATTGTTTATGATGAATGTAATCCTTATTGGCCTTTTGACCAAAGATGATCATCTTTTATTAATAAAAAGAGATTATTGTGATGTCATTGTAAATGATGTTATAATAACATATGGACAATAAAAAAATGACATATACATTTTGTCATAGTCTGTTAAGTGTAATATACACATCTATTAGACATCCTAAGTAAGATAATGTCAAGCATGTCTACCTTTGGCATTATAGGCTCAGTCATATTAACAAGAACAAGATAAATAGATTAATCTTAGAGGAAAATCTCAACATCAATGATTATGAATCATTGTCGACCTATAAGTCATGTCTTCTTGAGAAGATGATAAAGTCATCTTTTACTGAAAAAGGTGAAAGAGCTAGTAAAGTTCTAAATCTCATACATAGTGATATATGTGGACCTATGAACTCTAGTGCTAGAGAAAGATATCAATATTTTATTATATTTATAGACAACCTATCTAGGTATGGGCACATCTAGCCTGAATCATTTGAAATGTTCAAATGATTCCATGATGAAGTGAAAAATAAATTGAAAAGGATATTAGAACTCTTTGATTAGATCGAGGAGGCGAATACTTATCTAGTGAGTTTTTGACATATCTAGAAGAGAATATGATTCTCTCATAGTGAATTCCTCCTAAAACACCATAGGTTATTGGTGTATCAAAAAGAAAAAATGAAACTTTGATAGATATGGTTCGATCCATGATGGGATTTACTAGTCTGCCTATTTCAGGGTTAAGCTCTTAAGACTACTTGTTTTACTCTAAAAATTTATACCAAGTAAATCTATCGCAAAAACTCCATGTGGGATATGGATCGGACATAGACCTAGACTCTCTCACCTTCGAGTTTTGGGTTGTCAGGCCTACGTCAAATATTTACACATAGATAAACTTGAAGCTCAGTTCCATAGATATATGTTTATAGGGTACCCAAAAGATACTAGGGGTTATTAGTTCTATCATGATGAAGAAAATAAGATGTTCATCAGCAGTAAGGCATTCTTTTTAGAAAATGAGTTCCTTAGAGGAGGAACTAATGCCTATAAGATGAACTTGACGAAGTTCGACTAGTAGAAAGAATGGACATAATCTATTAAACCTATAGAATTGAATTTGATTAGATCAAACCCGAAGTCCATTAAAGTGAAATTATTTTAGTAGATCCAATAGAGTACAGTGTCAGCTTAATAGATACTTCAGTTTCTAAGTCTGAAATGGTGATCCTATTAAGCTCGATGAGAATAACAAGAATTTGATCACCTGTAGGGATGCAATGTAGAGGACTAACTCTGAGAAGTGACTTGAAGCTATGAACTCTGAATTGAAGTCCATGAAGATCAATAGTGTATGGACACTGGTTGATCCACCTTAAAGGATAAAACCCAATGGGTACAAATGGATTTTCAAAAGGATCAGAGTAGCGCAGGTAGGAAGGTAGAGACCTATAAAGCCCATTTGGTTGTCATCTTGGAGTTGGAACATGCAATCAAATTGTATGTCTTCATTATGAATGGAGAAAAATCATGCATCTATAAATGAACAAAAGGTTTCATAGTGTTATTCCTTATGTTATCTATAGATGAAATTATCTTAATTAGAAATGATATTCTAGCATTACAGGGAATAAAAGTTTACCTATCATCTTATTTGTCCATGTATGAGATCAGATATGGTATATTCACTAGAGGTAGTGAGAAGATGCTAGTCTAATCCATATGAGAAACACTAGAAGATTATATAGACAATCCTTAAGTATTTAAGAAATACTAAGGTCCAATGACTCATATATGGAGAAACTAACTTAAAACTTATGGGATATTTTGATTCTAGTTTTTAATCAGAAAAAGTTGATAGCAAGAGAGTGTCAGGTTATGAATTTTTAATAAATAGAAGGAGCATTGTGCTAGAAAAGTTTCAAGTAGAATATTGTACCCTATTCTGTTAGTGATGTAAAGTATATAGTGGCATTTGATGCTGCCATGTAGGCTGTGTGGTGGCATAAGTTCATTAACAAGTTGGGAGAGGCACCCTCCATTGATGGTCCAGTCCTAATGTAGCACTGGAGCCATCACTCAGGCTAAAGAACCGAAGGTACACCATAGGACTAGCATACTCTACATCGCTATTATCTTAAATTTTAGATTAGGATGACGTCGACCTTTAGAAGATCAACAGTAAAGGAGAATTTGACCGACCCATTTGCTAAAGCCTCAGAACTAAGGGGTTCTACGAGCTCAGGTGGAAGATAGGATATTTGATATTGCTCTGATTGGCTTTAGTCCAAGTGGGATCTATTAAGAAATATGTCCTAAACACAATCATCTAAGTTGTAGACGATTGGAATCAGTATGTGAATTATTATTTGGCTTATTCATCATAAATGTTCTATCTTCCTTAAATAAACTCCTAAGTTATGATGAAGTCCTTAGAGAAAGGTTTGGTGTACAGGGCAGAAGCATGGATTTCAAAGCAAAATTATGAAATCATAAAACCAAATCCAAAATCTAGGACCACCATATTAGAATTTAAATTATTTAATATATATTTATAACAAAAATTAGGATATTGGAACATACCTCTGATCGCTTAATCCTAACTTGATCCTGATTGCCGATAGCAGTCCGTCAAGGGGTTCCACCAGATGCCCACGTGTTCATCCTCCAATGTTGATCCATACAGAGACTTGATCAAGATACCAGCACCTCTGATTATTGTAATTAAAATTCTTATAATAAGAACTTTAATTATTTGGGCAGAACCTTCCCTAGCCTTTGCTATCACCCTTCTGGCCTACTCTTTCTTATCTTTCTTTTCTTCTTGTCTTCCTTTACAATCTTCCTAAGCCCTTGTCCTAAAGCAGACCTTTTGTTCTTAATTAGGACTTGTCTTAATAAGAAAAGGAAGAAAGAAATTGGTCAAATAAGGAGTGTTAAGAAAGAAAGAAGAGTTCTAAAAGTTTTTTGGACTTCCGAAGCGCACTCCTATTTATAATGTACGTAGGAGTGCCTCCTAAAATTTCTCATGCCCATTCCTTATTCTCATCTCACGCCCATTCAAAAATATCATGCCCCATCAAAAGAAAATGCTTTGTGGAATTCAAAGAATTAATATGAAGAGATGCCTTAAAGCAAAAGAACTCTTCGTAAAATTCTATGTAACATTCTTTCGAAGAGTTGCAACACTTTCATATTAGTGCCATTAATTTCTACCATTGATCAGCATCAAAGGTTGATCCAAAGGTCTAAAAGAATGGCACCAAATTAGAAGATGGCATGGGAAACTTGGACATGGGAAAGTTAGAGCTTCAAGGTGTTTGACTTAGTCTAAGAAGCGCCTACAACCAAGGGGGTGGCAGAGAGCTGGTCTTTATCCAATTTTTAGGTAACCAACAAAGAGAATAACTAGCAGAAGAACTCTTCTATGTCCTCTCTTCATCTAAAATTCACATAACATATTTTATATGAAATAAATGAAGGTAGATGGCATCAAAAATATTTCCATGTGCCACATGTCCCAAGCACATAAAGCAAAACCTCACGTGCCAAGAGAGAGAGTCTCAAGTGCATGGGTTGCTATTAGATGATGCCTAGACCCTACTCATCAAGCCAAAGGTCAACCAAATTAGTTAGCCAAATTTGATTTGACTCAAATTAGATTTAATTATCCCAAATTGGAACTCAATTCGAATATGATTCGAATCTAGGTGCTAGGATTTGCAATATATGCTAGCATATTCAACCTGCAAACAAGATCTAATCTAATTAGTCCCTTGATCAATTTCCTTTGTGTGTGACCCATTGGGTTTCATATCTAGCCAGCAGTGGATTCGGGTGTAATTTGACCTAATTTGGTTAGAACTTAACCAAACCGATTTAGGTCAAAACTAGCTAACCTAATTTGATCAATTAGAACACTTTCTAATTAACAATTAAATTAAATTATTTAATTCGATTGAATCTACAAGACAAGATTGACGTCTAGCAATATATCATGTCTATCTTAAAGATATAAAATTTTGATAGAAATACCAAAAATATCCTTCAGTAAAAAGTTACCATGCAATAGGATCCTTCAGTCACCCTGCATCCTGAATATGACTATGGATATGAAATCATGTCAAATCCTCTTTCATATACATTCTTTTTCAATAATATGATGATGATTTGATTAATAAAATATTAAAAATTATTTCTAATTTTCATCAAAGATTGATCAAAGTCTTTCTAAATCATCATTTGATCAGCAAGTAGGATGTGTCTCCTCTTACTAGGACTGATCGAATCCTTGTTGACCTACTCATAACCTCTATATGCAATCCACCATATCTAGATCACCCCATACATGACTAAGTCATGAATGAGTATAAACCAAAATATGAATTCATGCATACAAGGTTCTATGGTAGTCTTAGGTCAAAGGATTACAAACACAACTCCCACTATGTGAACCATCTATTGACATATAGATAAGACTCCATTAGATGTTCTCAAGTTGGATCAATTTAGTGAACTCATTCTCTAATGAGCATTCATAAACTTGTATTAGTGTTATACATAAGTGATAGTGAGATCAATCACCATTTTATCAAGCATACATAGGATGTGCAAGTCTTACTGGAAACATTGATCCCCAACTCAATGTTCCATCCATCAGGAATATTTTAGATTAGGTTTTTAAGGTTTTAGATCTCATAGGTATGATCTCATCGTAATCCTAAAATCATATTCCTAATTTATGGAGTTCATCATAATCTTAAATAAATAATTAAGATGCAGCATATGATCAAATAAATGTCTTTATTTATTTGAAAATATCATTACATGAGTTTGAAAGACAAAAGAATAGCCTATACAAATTTTGATTGGCTTGAGGGTATATTCCTTTCAATGTCCCACTTGCACTAAAGCCAATCGCCCTTATATGTTAATCCTATATAATCAAGGTGACGATCAAACTACTACTGCTGCGGTAGAGCTATCGTGAATGGATCAGCTATGTTGTTCTTTGTATCTACTCGTTCAATGACAACATCTTGTCTCTCGATTATTTCATGAACAAGATGGAAGCATCTCAGAATGTGCTTGAATTTATGATGAAACCTTGATTTCTTTGCTTTAGCAACTGCTCTAGTATTATCACAGTAAAGTGGTACTGGGTTCTTAATCTCAGATTCAATACGCAATTCAGTGATGAATTTTTTCATCTAGATAGCTTCCTTGGCAGCTTCACTTGTAGCTATGTATTCTGCCTCAGTGGTTGAGTCAACTATAGTTGGCTGCTTGGTACTCTTCCAACTCACTATTCCATCATTTAAAGTAAAGACATGTCTTGAAATGGACTTGCTATCATCTGGGTCTGATTAAAAATTAGAGTCAAAATATCCTTCTAATTTGAGATCAAATCCATCATATACCAGAAAAATATCCTTAATCCTTCTCAAGTACTTAAGAATATTTTTCACAACTTTCCAATGATCCTCTCATGGATCAGCAATATCAATACTTAAGAATATTTTTCATAACCTACCAAAACAATATCAATACTTAACTCAACAAATCACATAATCAAACTTAAACTTTCACTATTAAACCATTCTTTTATACATGCCTTTTGGAAAAAACCAAAGTATATAAATATACCAGTTTTAGATTCAACTAACTCAACTGTACAATACTTCTTAAACTATATTTCTTTGACAAACCATTATCATAAAAATACTTCCTCCACTAGAGGCATAGATACACCAACCGATACGAACTTTTGAACTATACTACTCCAAAACTGCAAGTAGAAAGAGTGAGGGGTGAGACTTGGTGAAGTCTTAGTGAGTGTATCTAGCTATCAATAGAAAATATGCTGTATTTATTATATTGCAATGCATAGAATGTATCAACAAGCTACGAAACAATCGAATGAAATAAATATGAATCACATGAAATATTCTTGTAAAGCACAAACCTTCGCTTACCGTTGATGATACCTTAGTAACCTATTTCCATAAATCCTCATGAGTATCTGTACCATAGCCACATATGGGTAACTATACCATAAGTGCATCCACATGTGAACAGTCCCATGACACACTCTCACATAAAGCAACCAGCATACAAACCATACCATAATTTCATCAACACATGAGCAGTCCCATGACACTCTCACATGGAGCAATCATACTACCACCATAACATACTCTCAAATTAGCAGTCCCTTCATCACGACATGCTCTCAAATGAGCAATCCCTTGACACACTCTCAAATGAGCAGTTCCTCCATCACGACACACTTTCAAATGAGCAGTCACAAAATATCACCAATGTTAATAAACTCTTATAGCACATAAATCAAAAATAAACTATATAAAAGATGAAACCACATAAGAGATCAGTGTATAACTCATTTAAAATTTAGCGAAGCCATGCTATCAGAACTGTATGCACCACTACTTGCATATGCAACACATGTTAGCTATTCAGAAAGCATACCCAATTCCATGATTGTTTACAAATATACAAGCTATGAAATACTAAGGAAGCACCTTGCTTTTCAAATAAAACTCTTTTACATAGCAAAATACTTTGAAAATGCCATAGATAGTCGATGGAAATCACTCACCTCAACAGGCTATTAGTTAATTTGGGTTATTCAAAACACTTTTCCAACTCTTTTCCTTTCCTCAAACTACTACAACCCTGCAGTCGTTGTAAAACCAAGTTCTTTCTTTCCAACTACCAGCAGCCTTTTCTCCTCCAAACTAGTTTATTCCCAAACCAACTCTTTTTCCACTAAATCTTATGAATTTGTAACTAAAAACTCTTCCTTCTCTAGCCCTCTCTCTCTCTTTTCTAGCTATCTAACCAAGAAACTCTCAGAAGAAGAAACACAAACTTTGCTAGGTGTCACCCCTCTAGAAAGCCAACACACATCTCTCTCTCTCTCTCCGTCTCTTAATTATGTGGCACACTCTAAGAAAGCCAGCTATTAAGTTAATTCCAAAAAAATCTATTTAAAAACCACCCCATTTTCATTCCCGCTGCCCGAGCTGGTTCGGCCATGAATCAGGTCAGGTCGAACTCAAATCGAGCTGACTCTCTCAGGAAGATAGAACACTGATTTCTTTCACTTGAGACTTGGGTCAGCTCAATTTTAATTTGAATTAGCTCGGATACTCCTACTCTTCAAAATTTTACCTCTGAACACACTGCTTGCTCAATACTCCTGCGCTTCGGGTAAGTTAATGTCCTCATTTATTTTACTCTCCATTAACTTTAAAATATAAATGTAAATAAAAAACACCCCCGTATTTGGATTCAATAAAAGTATCAAAAAAATCAAAATCCATAATAATAGGATTCCAAAATTTGGGATCTAGTTCAAATTATCTAAACTCAAAATTTTTATAACTTTCTTACTTCTGAACGAATAGGTTAAAGGATCTTTCTAATTCATTAAAAATCATTTTGCAACTCACCAATACCTAAGGATCAATTATCAAAACTTTTTATTCTAAAAAAATATATATTTCATATAGCCCTCCTTATAGGTGCTAGTTTTCAAACTTAAAAAATTTTCAGGATCCAAAATGATAGATAGTCACAATATATAGTCAAATAGCTCAAATATACCATAAATAACTATCATGCCACATATGCACGAGCATAAATCTTTTAATTCCTTATTTTGCTGATTTAGAATGTTACATCATGGATCGTACCATATCCAATAAGGTACGATTTCTTCTTTCGACTACACTATTTAACTATGGTATATAAGAAGGAGTCCATTCAAAGAGAATTTCTTTTACTTTAAGATAATCTAAAAATTCACTATATAAGTATTCTCCTCTCCGATCAGATCAAAAGATTTTTATATTCTTTCCAATTTATTTCTCGACCATATTTTGATACTTTTTGAATTTATCAAAAGTTTTAAATTTATATTTCATAAGATACACATATCAAAATCTAGATAAATCATCAGTAAATATTATAAAATAAGATTATCCTCCTATGGCCTGAGTGGTCATAGGACCACATACATCTATATGTATAAGTTCTAATAACTCACTTGTTCTTTCTCTATGTCTACTAAATGAAGTCTTGGTCATTTTATCTATGAGACATGATTCACAAGTTCCTAATGATTCATAATCATAAGGATCAAAGAACTTTTCTTTGTATAACTCGTTAATCTTATTCTCACTAATATGACCAAGTCGACAATGCCAAAGTAAAGTTTTATTTATGTTCTCTCTTTTACACTTTCTACTTTCATCAACATGAAAAATATTATCATCAAAACATAGAGTTAACAAACCATTGTTAAAAATGCCATTGCATATTATTTTATTAGAATATTTGATAGAGCAACCATTGCTCATTACATCAAGATTATAATCTTATTTTAATAACAAGGATATAGATACAATATTTCTAATGATCATAGGCATATAATAACAATTTGTCAGCTTTGCGATCTTTCCAGAAGATAACTTCAAAATATTTGTTTCTACAGCTTTCGCTTGGATAGACTCTCCTCCAGCATCGTAGAGCTCGAAGTCACCTTTCTTCAAACTCCTAATTTTTTGTAGCCCCTATAATGATATGTAGATATGAAAACCGCAGTCGGTATCTAATACCCAAATGTTTGAAATGAACGAATTCAATGACAATATTGTATATATCTCATACATATGTTTTGGTACATTATTTGCACCAATCTTCATAGTTGCAAGGTAAGCCTTACAATTTCTCTTCCAATAATCTATTTTGCCGCAGTGAAAATAGATCATTTGTCCGAAGGCCTTCTTCTCCTTTTTTTTCTTATTTATGCCATCTTTTGAATTCAGCCTTCTTTTTGAACCCTTTTTGCCTGCCTTCTTCTTGGAGATCCCATTTATAAGAAGAAGAGGAGTCTTATCCTTCTTAATATGGCTCTGTACTATTTTGAGCATATTTAACAGCTCAGACAAGGAAGTATTTAGTTTGTTCGTGTGATAGTTCATAATAAACTAAGAAAATGATTCTGAGAGTGATTACAAGATCAGATCCTGACTCAACTTTTCATCCATGACAAAACCTAATTAGCTTAATCGAGTGATTAGGTTAATTACCATCAACACATGGTCTTGCATGGATGATCCCTCTGCCATTCTAGCATAGAATAACTGCTTAGATATTTTATATCGAGTAGTTTTATTCTATTCTCCATAAAGCCCTTTTCAATTGAGTAATATGGACTGAGTGTCCATACCATCATGCTACCATTGTAACTTGTTACTCATGGAGGCAAGTATCATACACTTGACAGTAAGAGAATCATTTTGCCACATCTTGTATGTGGACTTTTCTTCCTCTATAGCATTTTTCTCTAACGGCTCAAGATCAAGTGCATCAAGAATATAGGAGAGCTTTTCTTGATTGAATATTATTTTTAGGTTTCTCAGCCAATCCGCATAGTTAGGACTGGTCAACATATTTGAATCCAAAATTGAACGTAATGAAAGTGAAGAAGTTATCTAATCTACATAATTAAAGAACATTACATAAGCAAACAACTCATGATGACATACACAATTAAATTAGGACTTTAATTTAATTGTATCTCCCACTATTTTAGTCCTAATTTAATTATGTCTCCCACTATTTTATTGAATATCATAACCCTTAAATATGATAATCAAAAAAATCTAATTATTTTTCTTAGTGAGATTGAGATCTTAATTCCTTATAGAAGGTCTTATGCTTGCACAATAAACCTTTTATAAGTTTAAAAGTAGGAAACTCTTTCCAATTACATCTCATGCAATTTTCAATATATTCTTGGCCTCTAAAACATTAATAGCCTTGTATTAGCATAATAAACTATAATATTTTAGTTATGTTGGTCCCTTTATTTCTATATAGTTATAATGAAATATAATTGTTAGATATGTATGCCCAAGAAGCTAGAATTGGTTGACACTTGTTATACACTTCTAATAATAATATTATAATTTTAACTATAAATAATAAAATAGGTTATGTTCTATCATAATGTGTATTTAGTGTTTGTGATACATCCCTTGAGTTAATGGTAATGATAACTCTTATTTTCAAAAGTTGAAAATTCAAGACATGAATTTTCATTATTAACTCATAAAATGCTCCCGACCGTAGGATCATCATGAGGATGGTGATTGATTCGAAAGGTTGGTGTACAATCGCTTCTTTATAGTAGATGAATCTTGAGTCTATGGTGTAGAGACATCGAAACGAGAGTATAGATACTCGTTAGAGAATGAGGGCACTGAGAGTGACCACCTCGAGCAGTCATAAGGAAGTCTACCTTCTCATCGATGACTGGCTCAAAGCTGCAGTTGTGTGTCTTGTTCTTTGACCTGAGGTGCATCGGTAATTCATCTTAAGGGTATTATAGTTTGACTATACTATGACTCGATCTTCTAGCCATTCAAAATTCTGAGGTGTATGTTGGCTATAGCATGTTCGTTGTAGGAACTGGATTGCACCAAGAGAGAATTTATCTATCTCGATAGATGAGGAGCAGTCCTATGATGATCATGAGAATCAAGTCCATAAGCCCATGGCCATGGCAGAGTAAAATAATAGAAAGAGTTTCTATTAAGATTTTCACATCAGACTTGAATCAAATGATTAAATCATATGACAGAAATTAGGGTTTGACGAGTTCATCTTAACCCTAATCTGATCGGAGCTCAAGATAGAAGAACTTAATCACACAGCTAGCTATATCGAGAGGTTCATTTTTAGTTTTGATGGATTGCCACCATATATTGCTAGGTGTCACTGATAGATTTTGAAAGTAATTAGAATGATTTGGATGATCGATCATTCTACTTGTCTGAATCAGAAAAGTTCTGATCCATCGGATGGTATTTTGGTGATGTTAATGATAGAGATTGCGACATATCTCATTACCATACGAAACTAAATCTAACTAGGTCATACAAATAAGGATTTGGATTTGGATATCATCAATTAGACTAACCCAGTTCAATTGATTTGAATAAGATTCAATTAGGTTCAAGAAAATCGTGCTAGCACACGATTGAGCCTAATGTTCTCCTTCAATTATCATTTCAAGTTGTCTTGAATGAGCCAAATGTGTTTGTGCTCACTCAAATACCTTTACTTGGTCTAACTAAAATTTGTCCAAGTTAGAAAAGGGTTGTCTTAATTTATGAGATTAATTTGAGACAACACCTACCATTTTTCATCATCTGCTAATTCTTGTCTTTTGACTTTAGTCAAACATTGACCTTTAACACTTAGACATCTGCCCATGTGTCATGCACCCATAGGAGATTGATTTTGGATCAGTCAACCTACTAAAAAGTAGGTGTCCTAGGGGTGCATGCCTAGGGAGGCGTGCACCCATGGATAGAGGCACCTGGAGTCCCATATAAATGGGACTCTAGTTACTTCGGGGTTTCTACCTAGGTGGCGCCAAAGATTAGACTTTGACCAATCTTAGGTGCCATCTAAGTATGATTTAGAGGGGCTCTTATTTAATTGGATCAGGTGATATCATTCTATCAATCAAATTTAGATCTGATTGTATGAAGTGACGTGATTGGTCGGGATGATGTGGCACAGCATGGCATAATAGGGTCTATATAAACCCTATCTGCGCCTAGTTTCAAAAAGCAAAGACCATTGCCCATGCCACAAGGCTGACCCTCTCCCTCCACCATGCCATCTTTAGGTCCCCTCTCTCCTCTACGCTCAAGGAGATTTGGGCTCCAGTTTGGTGCGATCTAGGCAAGAGAAAGATGCCGAGAAAGGAAGAAGGCGGCATTGCTGCAAGAGATGATACCCGATCTTCTAAAGGAGTTTTGAAGATCCTCCAAATCAGATCTAGATTTGATATTTAGAGAAGTGATAAATAAGGAGAAGATCTTCAGATCCAGCTTAAGTGGATACTGGTAGAGGCCAAGCACTTGCGTGGCTAGATCCAAAACCTCAAGCAATCAGTAGGATCATCACAGGGTAATCTGATTATCCAACAATAAGATATAAAATTAAATCTATTTTAATTAATTTTTATTTTTATTAGATACATACAATCAGATCTAAAATATCTCAGATCTGATCTAGATTCAAAAGAAAAAAATTTTGAAATAGCTTTCTTGATCCAATCAGATCAGAACGAACCTGACCTGAGAAACTGAGATTTTCTCTTCAACTGGTATCAGAGCCAGGTTCTCATAAATTATTTAGATCTAATTTAAATTTATTTTTAATTTAATAACTAGATAATTTTAGATATCACATGAGATGTGATTAGATCTAAAATCAAAAAATTAAAATTAAATAATTTAGACCTAAGTTCTACAAGATGCATGACTAGTTGCTGAATAGAATTGTTCTATATATAGTCTTGCATGATCATAATTTAATTTAATTAAGTTATAATTTTAGATAAATTTATTTACTATTTTTTAATATTATAAATATTATAATATGATCTAAAAAATAAAAAAATAAAATTATTTAATTTTTGGTTCATATGAGATATGATGAATGCATGTTTAGACTAGTTGTAGAATAGTTCTATATAATTATCTAGAATAAAATTTATTTTGATGAGATCAATTTAAATTTAATTTTTTAGATGAATTATGAGATAATTTAGATATGAAAACATGCATGATATGATACATGAGATGTATGCAAAACATGTTTATAGTTAGATCAATTTTTATATATGAGATATATGATGTAGATCTAACTAGTTTTGTAGTTTTTATATTTTTGATTAAGATGTTCCCCTTGGCCGTCCGATCATAAGAACAAAGTAGGGTTTAAATGCCCTCTCCTTCCATTTGATGGGGTGTTCTTATGATGTGTAGGGGTGCTGTGCGTTCGTCCCTAATCAAAAATTAAGAACTTATTTTCTGCAAAATCCTAGATCCTAAGACCCTAGGATTTTATTTATATATTTTGTTTCTGAACCCTAAACTTAATTAAAAATTAAGATTATGAAATATGTTGGACCTAAACTTGAGAATTTAAGATCTAAGACATATTCATAAAATTGGGTTCGGGCTTGGGTAGCTCAATTAGGTCTAAGCGGTTGATCAAATCGAATCAAGAGTTGGTTAGATGGGATCAAGAGTGCTTAAATTGACCAGCCTAATAGGATTAAGTCTAGGTCAAGATCGAGTCACGTAAGTGATCGATCAAGCTAAGACCTAATTAGGCTCAGTGGTTAGAGTCTGGATTGTAGGCTAACTCGATTGGTTCTGGCTCAATAATTTGGTGTCTAAGGTAAGTTTGGCAGATATGACCGACTGATTTTTAATTGGAAGCTACTCGACTCGAATGCATTCTTATCGAGTTAATGGCATATCCCTTCCATCGGTCTCACTTATCTGGCCATATTTGTTGGCTCAGTCCTGGTCTAAGGTGGCCAATAATCCAAGCTAATCCATGCCACTAGGTTAGTCATAATGGTTATGACTATGTCAAGTCTAGTTTAATGAGACCTAAATCAAATCTTCCTAAGAAAAGATTAAGTCTAAGGTCTTCCACCATTGTAGATGTGCGGGCCCTTTTCGAGGTTGATTGTTCTTGGCTGATTATAGTGGTTCAGTTACACCGAAAAGATGCAACCTTGTCTATTAGGGATTGGATGCTATGGGTTGAAGGATGGATTGGGCTTAATATTTTGGATACAGTGAGAGACTCAATTAGAAATCCAATCTATGCAAATGGTGGATCTGACTTAACTAAGGAGTGGATCAATATTTCGGGCATGGTGAGATTCATGAATTAGAGATCAAGTTTGGGTGCACCATGATTAGAGAATCATTGAACAAGAGTTATTCACTTATTGGCTAATCCATCACCAATAACTATTAGGTGAGGTGATGAGTCAGTTGGTGGGACCGCACCATCCATTAGAAATCATTAATCATGGAGAATTTTGCATCTCGATAGAGGGAGTGTAGGGATCCAAGAAAATAGTATAAGTTAATTTGTTTAAAAATAAAATTTCTAAATAAATTGGTCAAGTCTTAATTATAATATTTAACTAGAAACTTTGATTCTCTATAGAAAAATGTCTGTGTCCAACCCACTAACACGTATCCTGGACACCCATAGACTGACTAGACCCAATTACAAGGATTGGCTCCGAAACTTCAAAATCATTTTGGGTTCTAAAAAGTTAACTCATGTATTGGACCAGGATCCTCCCACCTTATCAGCTCGTCCATCCACTGAACAGAGAGCGTCTCTTGACAAGTGGATAGATGAAGATAACAAGGCCAGATACTCCATGTTGGGCTCAATGTCTGATGAGCTTCAACACCAATATAAAGATATCAGGACTGCCCACCAAATATTGGATCACCTATAAGAGATGATTGATGAACAGAATCGTTCAGCCAAGTATCAAGTCACTAAACGACTATTCAAGGCTAAAATGCATGATGGGTAGTCAATTCAAGATCATTGTCTAATGATGATTAAGGATTTGGAAGAGCTTGAGAAGCTCGGAGTGAAGTTAGACCTGGATCTGTAGAATGATATAATGCTACAATCTTTGACTGATGCATATGGATAGTTCATCATGAACTACCATATGCATAAACTTCAAAATTCCCTGGCTGAGTTTATGAACATGCTGGTTACTACTGAGCAATCTATGAAAGGTTCTAAAGGCTCAGTGCTTACTATGGAATGGACTTCTTCCAAGAGAAAGTCTTTTGGAAAGAAGAAGAAGTATGTGAAAAAGAAGAAGATGGAAGGAGGAAAGAAGAAGAAGGCAGAGCTGAAGAAAAAGGCCGTTGACAAAGGAAAGTATTTCCATTGCAACACCGATGACCACTAGAAGTGGAACTGCCCTACTTACCTGGCCACCCTGAAGAATAAGTAGGAGGCAGGTCCTTCTGGAGGTATGCTCGTTATTGAGTCTAACTTTATGATTTCTTCTGCATCCAATTGGATGCTTGACTCTGGTTCTAGTGCTCATTTATGCACTTCCATGCAGGGTCTTGAGGATAGCAGCAGACTGAGGGATGGTGAGATTATCCTACACATCAAAAATGGAGCAAGAGTTGCTGCTGTGGCCATGAGAACATACCCTCTTCAACTACCATCTGGTTTAGACTTAGTATTAAAAGATTGTTATTATATGCCTACAGCAAGCAGAAATTTAATTTCTGTTTCATGCCTAGCACTAGAAGGCTATGTAATTAATTTTCTTAAGGATCATTGTAACATTCTTAATGAAAGAAATAAAATTATAAGTAGTTTCCTTATAAAATGATCTTTACCAGTTACATATTGATGTATCTATTTTTAATATCGAGCAAAATGTGAATGCCATGAAATGACCTAGGGATAGTCCAAATGATAGGTATCTATGGCACCTAAGACTAGGTCATATAGCAGAAGATAGGGTTAACAAATTGAAGAAAATTGGGCTATTGAGTCCGTTAACTTTCGAGTCATATCCAATTTATGAATCTTATCTTCATGGAAAAATGACTAAGCTCCCTTTTGTAGGACATGGCGAAAGGGCCAAGGATCTTCTTGTCCTAGTACATACTGATGTATGCGGCCCATTTGATGTGCCAACTAGGGGCAACTTTGTCTACTTCATAACCTTTACCGATGATTTATCTAGGTATAGGTATGTGTATCTTATGAGACACAAGTCTAAAGCTTTTGAAAAGTTCAAGGAATTCAGACATGAAGTAAAAAAGCAAACTGGAAAACCTATTAAGGTTCTTCGATCAGATCGAGGAGGTGAATATCTTTGTTGAAAATTTCTAGACTATCTCAAGAAAAATGGCATAGTCTCTTAATAGACTCCATCTCGAATACCTCAATTCAATGAGATTTCAAAATAGAGGAATCGAACCCTATTAGATATGGTCTGATTCATGATGAGCTTCACAGACCTCCTTGATTTTCTTTAGGAATGTAGTTTGTTAACTGTAATATACTTACTGAATAGGATTCCTTCTAAAATCATTCCTACCATAATGTATGAGATATGGCATGGTAAGAAACCAAGTCTAAGTCATCTCAGAATTTTGGGTTGTCCAGCTCATGTCAAAAGACAACAAACGGACAAGTTAGACTTTAGATTCTTTAGAGCTCGATTTATAGGATATCCAAAAGAGTCATTAGGATATTATTTCTACATTCTAGAAGATCATAACGTGATGGTAAGTTGACATGCCATCTTTCTTAAAAAATAGTTTATTCAAGATAGCGGCATTGGAAAGCAAATCAAGCTCGAGAAGAAAGTTTGACAAGAGCAACGAGCTAAGGACCAAATAAAACCAAATCAGGTTGAGCTAATAATGTATTTTTAGAAAGATCAGTGGGAGCGCTATTACTTTTCTCGTACTGTACGTGGATGATATCCTCCTTATTAGGAATGATATTCCCATGTTAACCATAGTTAAAATATGGTTATCCAAAGAATTCTCCATGAAAGACCTAGGAGAAGCATCCTATATTCTAGGAATTAAGGTCTATAGAGATAGACCGAATAGGATGCTAGGACTTTCACAGAAGATCTACATAGAGGAAGTGCTAAAGAGGTTTAGCATGAAAAACTCTAAGAGGGGTTTGGTACCTTTCAGATATGGCATTCATCTTTCCAAGAAGATATGTCCTAGCACACTTGAGAAAATAGAATGCATGAGCAAGATCCCTTATGCTTCAGTAATAGGGAGCCAGATGTATGCCATGTTATGTACACGACCTGATATAGCCCATGTTGTGAGTGTCACGAGCAAATATCAATCAAATCTAGGTGAAGAACACTGGACTTCTGTAAATGTATCCTTAAGTACTTGAGAAGAACCAAGGATATGTTGTTGGTTTTTGGTAATGAAAAACTCCAAGTCCAGGGATATACAGACTCAGATTTTATGTTCGATGTAGATGATCGAAAGTCGACATCTGGGAGTCTGTTTGTGTGTAATAGTGGTGTTGTCAGTTGGAAGAGTTTTAAGCAGACAGTGATAGCAGATTCCATCATAGAAGTAGAATACATCACTACGTCAGAAGCTGCGAAGGAGGCATTCTGGTAACAAAAAATTATCGCAGAGATCGGAGTGACACCATCAGATGCCATTCCTCTATACTGCGACAACAATGGTGCCATAGCCCTTGCTAAGGAGCTGAGGTCTTATCAGAAATCTAAGCACATCGAGCGGCGATACCACCTCATCCATGATTACCTCGAGAAGGGTTACATCGAGGTCAAGAGAGTCAACTCCGCAGACAATGCGGCGGACCCACTTACAAAGCAATTGGGCTAGCAGAAGATTGAAGCCCACCTTGAGAAGATGGGACCTAGATTTGTAGCCAATTGACTTTAGGTCAAGTGGGAGTTTGTTAGATATGTGTGTCCTAGAAGCCAAAATTAACTGACACTTGTTATACACTTCTATGGGTAAAATTATAATTTTAATTATAAATAATAAAATAGCTTATTTTCTATCATAATGTGTATTTAGTATCTGTGATACAACCCTTGAGTTAATGGTAATGATAACTCTTATTTTCAAGAGTTGAAAATTCAAGACATGAATTTTCATTATTAACTCATAAAATGCTTTCGACCGTAGGATCATCATGAGGATAGTGATTGATCTAGAAGGTTGGTATACAATCGCTTCTTTATAGTAGATGAGTCTTGTGTCTATGGTGTAGAGATACCGGTGTGAGAGTATAGATACTCGTTAGAGAACGAGAGCACTGAGCATGACCACCTTGAGTAGTCATAAGGAAGTCTACCTTCTCGTTGATGACTGGCTTGAAGTTGTAGTAGTGTGTCTGGTTCTTTGACCTAAGGTGCATCGGTAGTTCAACTTGAGAGAGTTATAGTTTGACTACACCATGACTCAATCTCTTAGCCATTCAAAGTCCTGAGGTGTATGTTGGCTATAGCATGTTCATTGTAGGAATTAGATTGCACCAAGAGAGAATCTATCTACCTCGGTAGATGAGGAGTAGCCCTATGATGATCATGAGAATCAAGTCCATAAGCCCATGACCATGGTAGAGTGAAATAATAGAAAGAGTTTCTATTAAGATTTTCACATCGGACTTGAATCAAATGATTAAATCATATGACAGAAATTAGGGTTTGATGAGTTCACCTTAACCCTAATCTAATCGGGGCTTAAGATAGAAGAACATAATCAAACAGCTAGCTACACTGAGAGGTTCATTTTTAGTTCTGATGGATTTTCACCATATACTGCTAGGTGTCATTGGTGGATTTTGAGAGCAATTAGAATGATTTGGATGATCGATCATTCTAGTTGTCTGAATCAAAAAAGTTCTGATCCATCAGAAGGTATTTCGATGATATCGATGATAGAGATCATGACATATCTCATTACCATACAGAACTGAACCTAATTGGATCACACAAATAAGGGTTTGGATCTAGATATCATCAATTAGACTAATTCAGTTCAATTGATTTGAATAAGATTCAATTAGGTTCAAGAAAATCGTGCTGGCACACGATTGAGCCTAATGTTCTTCTTCAATTATCATTTTAAGTTATCTCAAATGAGCCAAATGTGTTTGTGCTCACTCAAGTACCTTTACTTAGTCTGTTTGAAATTTGTCCAAGTTAGAAAAGGATTGTCTTAATTTATGAGATAAATTTAAGACAACACCTGCCATTTTCTATCACCTGCTAATTCTTGTCTTTTGACTTTGGTCAAACATTGATCTTTGACACTTAGACATCTGTCCATGTGTCATGCACCCATAGAAGATTGATTTTGGATCAGTCAACCTACTAAAAAGTAGGTGGACCAAGGGTGCATGCCTAGGGAGGCATGCGCCCATGCATAGAGGCACCTGGCGTCCCATACAGATGGGTCTCCAGTTACTTCGGGGTTTCTACCTAGGTGGCGCCAAAGATTAGACTTTGATCAGTCCTAAGCACCATCTAAGAATGATTTAGAGGGGCTCCTATCTGATTGGATCAGCTGATATCATCCCACCAATCAGATTTAGATTTGATTGCATGAAGCGACATGATTGGTCGGGATGATGTGGCACTGCATGGCGCAACAGGATCTATATAAACCCAATTTGCGCCTAGTTTCAAAAAGCTTAGACCATTGCCCATGCCATAATGCTGCCCCTCTTCCTCCTCCATGCCATCTTTAGGTCCCCTCTCTCCTCTCTATGCCCAAGGAGATTTGGGCTCCAGTTTGGTGCGATCCAGGCAAGAGAAAGATGATGAGAAAGGAAGAAGGCAGCACTACTACAAGAGACGATACCCGATCTTCAAAAGAAGTTTTGAAGATTCTTCAAATTAGATCCAGATCTGATATTTGGAAAAGTAAAAAAAAAGAAAAAGATCTCTAGATCCAGTCTGAGTGGATACCGATCAAGGCCAGGCACTTGCGTGGCTAGATCTAGAACCTCAGGCAATCAGTAGGATCATCATAGGGTAATATGATTATCCAACAATAAAATACAAAATTAAATCTATTTTAATTTATTTTTATTTTTATTAAATCTATAAAATCAAATTTAAAATATCTTAGATCTGATCTAGATTTAAAAGAAAAAATTTTTGAAATATCTCTCTTGATCCAATTAGATCTGAACGAACCTGATCTAAAAAATTAGGATTTTTCTTTCAATAACTATCCTTATGGTTATATAACAAAGTAGTAAATCCAAAATGTCATAATCATCATTATGCACTAAATTAATATTACATCAATCACCATAATCGATCTTATGGTTGCACAATAAATCTAATATGGTTTATGACATAATAATGATCTAGTATGAAGAAAGGCCTTAATGTAGTGAATCAAAAGAATCTGTCCGTTGAGCTGGCTCAATCCACAATCGAGCTAGCTCGACAGCATCTAGCCTGAGCACCACTTTCTATCTGCCTGAGAGAGCTAGCTCAAATTTGCCTCAAGCCAGCTTGATCTTCCCCCAAGCCGGCTCGACTGAGTATCAGAGCCAGATTCTAATAAGAATATCTAAACACCCAATCTAGAATTAAATTAATCAAATTAGCTAGATAAGTAGGAGAGAGGTAGGGTTTCCCTCATTGCTTTTCTTAGGCACCAATGAATTGGCAGGTCAGACAACGGAATTAATTAGAAACCATGTTCTCTTTACCAATCATGAACCACTTTTCTAGACATCAATTGATCAATTAGACATCTAGACTGGTTCTACTATTAGTTAATTACACTACAACTTAATATAATTTTATAGAGGGCTTTAATTGATCTCTATGCACATTCTAATTCAAAATATATAACATACATGAAATAATCATATCAATCATACCAATCATATCAGCACGTATCATCACTCTAGAACAACCATCATCACATAGTGAACATTTGCCATAATGCTAGGACAACCTTACAGAATGATATACATCATAATAATATTAAACATGATCACATCACATACAGAATATGCTAAAATTTTAAATATGATTACATCATATTTATAATTTTTGCCATTAAAGCATAAACATAATAATATATAATTTAATCTAATAAGGCTTGCTCTGATACCACTGAAAGGCTTGGTGTATAGGACGAAAGCATGGATTTCAACGCAAAATTATAAAATCATAAAATCAAACGCAAAACCTAGGACCACCTTATTAGAATTTGAATCATATAATATGCATTTATAACATAAATTAGGATATTAGAATATACCTCTGATCGCTTAATCCTAACTTGACCCTGATTGCCAACAGCAGTCCGTCAAGGGATTCCACCAGGTGCCCATATGTTCACCCTCCAATGTTGATTCAAATAGGGACTTGATCAAGACACCAGCACCTCTAATTACTATTATTAAAATTCTTATGACAAGAACTTTAATTATTTGGGCAGAATCTTCCTTAGCCTTTATTGTCATCCTTCTGGTCTACTCTTTCTTATCTTTCTTTTCTCCTTATCTTCCTTTACAATCTTCCTAAGCCCTTGTCCTAAAGTAGACCTTTTATCCTTAATTAGAACTTATCTTAAGAAGGACAGAAAGAAAGAAATTGGATAAATAGGGATAGTGGTAAGAAAGAAAGAAGAGTTCTAAAATTTTTTTGGACTCCCGGAGTGCACCCCTATTTATAATGTACTTAGGGGTGCCTCCAAAAATTTCTCACACCCATTTGTTATTCTCATCTCATGCCCATTCAAAAATATCATGCCCTATCAAAATAAAATACTACACAAAATTCAAAGAATTAATATGAAGTGGTGCTTTAAAGCAGAAGGACTCTTCGTAAAATTCTATTTAACTTTCTTTCGAAGAGTTGCAACACTTTCATATTGGCACCATTAATTTCTACCATTGATCAGCATCAAATGCTGATCCAAAGGTCTAAAAGAATGGCACCAAATCAGAAGATGGCATGGAAAACTTAGACGTGGAAAAGTCAAAGCTTCATGGTGTTTGACTTGGTCCAAGAGGTGCCTACAACCAAGGGGGCGGCAAAGAGTTAGTCTTTATCCAATTTTTAGATAACCAATAAAAAGAATAACTAGTAGAAGGACTCTTCTACACCCTCTCTTCATCTAAAATTCATGTAACATATTTTATGTGAGATAAACGAAGGTAGATGGCATCAAAAATATTTTCATGAGCCACATGTCCCAAGCGTATAAACCAAAACCTCACGCACCAAGAGAGAGAGTCTCTAGTGCTTGGGTTGCTGTTAGATGATGCCTAGATCCTGGTCATCAAGCCAAGGTCAACTCAATTAGTTAGCTAAATTTGATTTGACTTAAATTAGATTTAATTATCCCAAATTGAAACCCAATTCGAATCTGATTCGAATCTAGGTGCTAGGATTTGCAATATGTGCTAGCATATTCAACCTCCAAACATGATCTAATTCAATTAGATCCTTAATCAATTATCTTTGTGTGTGATCCATTGGGTTCCATATCTAGCCAGCAGTGGATTTGGGTGCAATTTAACCTATTTTGGTTAGAACTCAACCAAATCGATTTAGGTCAAAATTAGCTAACCCAATTTGATCAATTAGAATACTTTCTAATTAACAATCAAATTAAACTCTTCAATTTGATCAAATTCACAACATAAGATTGACGTCTATCAACAAATCATGTTTACCCAGAAGATATAAAATTTTGGTAGAAATACCAAAATTATCCTTCAGTGGAAAGTTATCGTGCAACAGGATCCTTCAATCATCCTGCATCCCGAATATAACTATGGATATGGAATCATGTCAAATTTATTTTCATATTCATTTTTCTTCCAATGATATGATGATGATTTGATTAATGAAATATTAAAAATTATTTCTTTTTTTCATCATGCTTTGATCAAAATCTTTCTAAATCATCATTCGATTGAAGCAAGTAGGATATGATCTCCTCTTACTAAGAATGATCTATTCCTTGTTGACCTACTCATAACCTCCATATACAATCCACCATATCCAAATCATTTCATACATGACTAAGTCATGAATGAGTATGAACCAAAATATAGATTCATACATACAAGTTTTTATGGTTGTCTCAGGTCAAAGAATTCATGCACAACTCCCACTATGAGAATCATCTATTGACATGTAGATAAAATTTCATTAGATGTTCTTAAGTTAGATCAATTCAGTGAACTTATGCTCTAATGAGCACCCATATCCTTGTATTAGTGTCATACACAAGTGATAGTAAGATCAATCATCCTTTTCATTAAGCATACATAGGATGTGCCAGTCTTACCGAAAATATTAATGCCCAACTCAATGTTCCATCGACCAGAAATATTTTAGATTAGGATTTTAAGATTTTAAATCTTACAGGTATGATCTCATCATAACCCTAAAATCATTTTTCTAATTTATAGAATTCATCATAATCTTAAATAAATAACTAAGATGTAGCATATGATGAAAAAAATATATTTATTTATTTAAAAATATTATTACATGAGTTTGAAAGATAAAAGAATAGCCAATATAAATTTTGATTGGTTTGAGGGCATATTCCTTTCACTTAGAACCATACTTAATCAATAAAGGAGGATTTATTAGATGGTTTTTAAATTAGTTACGACCAAATGATAAGTTATTTATAAGGATGATAACTTATCGAGCATAGATTGCTGTATGTCATATGCATTGATTGTCCTCATAACCAAGTGGTATGAAGACATTAGTATGATATACAAGTAGGATGTTGGAGTACATCTATACTAAATATAACCAAGGTAGCACTCTACTATCAGAAGTAGCCAGCTAAGGCCAATGGATATAAGTATTCCTCTGACCTAAGATCACCATGTTGACTTGCAAGTAACTCACTATACTTTGGTGCCAATCTACCTAAATTTCTAATATAGCAATGGAAGATTTCTAGGTACATTCAAGTACTTGTAGAGTTGGTGTATGAGTCAAGATAGGATTGACCACTCCTGATTAACTTTAGGAGGAGAATATCTTGCTATGTTTCAATTTAGCAAAACCTAGGCCTGAATAATCTTCGTGAGGAGTCATAGAATTTGCAAAATTTTGAAACACAATATGGATGACTTGTATGAGTGTTGACAGCTAACTTGATGTCATCCTAAGTATTATTGGTCAAAGGGATGAATTATACGGTAATCATGGGTCAGGATTCTAAGAATATTGCTCTGCATATATTCGACCTATCCGAACATCAGGTACTATTGCTAAATGATCATTCTGATTGGTACAAAAAATGATTTCTATTTTACCAGCTTAGCTTTGAACTTATAGAGTCATATACATAAGAGGTTGTTATATGATCGGATGGTTGATTGACGATTGAGAATCGTTCAGTGATCAAATCATCAATGCGATTGATGATCGATCAAGTGCAAGTGTTGCAAAAGGATTGATTAGCAATTGGATTGCAAATTGGCTCAATAGCAGTCAGGCTGAGATCAAATCTAATTAAATTACCTTCAATTAGAATTGATTTGGATTTAATTGGATCAAGTCTAATTGGTGCATGAGATAAGCCAATTACAAGGGAGATAGAATACCTATTCAATTTGAAATTGAGTGCATCTAATTTTAAATTAAGTTAAGATTTAAATCAGATTTAAATATGATTTAATTTAATTTAATTAGGCTTCTAGTTGGACTAGGATTGCCTTTAATTAGGTTAAGTCAATTCTAATTAGAATAGGACTTATTTAGGTTTGACCTAATCTTAATTGGAGAGTCTTAGTTGGACTAGGACTTCTCCTCATCTCTTGTGCCTAAGAAGCCATGCCCTATTTTGTTTTCCATGCTATAATTTTCTCATTATTGGCATGAGATTTCTCACACCAATAAGAGTTGAATGCCCCATCTCTTTGGTTGATTTAGAATTTTATTTGAATTGGTCAAACATGGGAGGATAAGATAGAGTTTTAAATCCTTAAAACTCTCTCCTATTCTTTTGGAAATAAGTTCCAATGCCTAACTTTTTTTGTGCACCTCCTTTATCTGAATTTATGTGTGCCTCCTAACATTCCTTGCATGGGAAATTTACTACCTAATTTGTCTTGGAGGCATCCAAGAGTTGGACGCCAACAAGAGTTCAATGTGACTAGGTTTTGACCTAGTCTTTGGTTGTTATGGGGCACCTCCTTTTAAAAAGGGGTGGGCAACAAATATCCCTAGCATTCCACACACAAATCAAAGAAATAGGGAGGTGGGGCATGAGGGAAGAGGGCACTTCTTGAAGACTTTGCTTTCTTTAGGACATCAAATGTTGATGTCTTGGAGAGAAAAAGAAAGGAGGAGAAGATTGTCTTCTCTAGGTTTCTTTTTCTAGTTTCTTTTCTTCTTCATCCTTTGGGAATTGTTCCATGAAGAAAATCAGAGAGGAAAAAATATGGGGTGTGGAGGATGGGTGCTCCAAGAAGTTGGGGCATGGTGGTTTGTTTTGGACATAATTTGATCAGAAAAAGAAGAGAAGAAGGTCTTCTCTTAGGGTTTCTTTAAGAGCCCTTTTTCTCCATCTTTTTATGAGATTTTTTCATGAAAAAAATCAAAAGAGAAAGTGACCTAGAGCATGAAAAAATTCTAGTGGAGAAGATTTCCTCTTGTCTAAGTGTGAAGGTCTTTTTCGGACATCAATGGCTGATGTCCTAAAAAAGAAGATGAGTCTTCTCTTAATAATCTTGTTAAGCCTTTTTCTTTTCATCTTTTAGGAGATTCAAAAGTTGGTCTTCTTCCTTTCATCCTTCTTTTATTCTTCATCTCTTGAAGTATCCATGAGATCCAAAGAAATTATGATAGATCAACCATCAAGAGGGATCCATAAGAAGCTAGTACTTTGAGCGGATCTTCATTGGACAAACCTTTGATCAGAGTGGCGACTTCGTGTGGACAACCTATAGAGGCCGGATGCACTATGCGGCTTCAAGCAACAAAGGACAACATTGATTTTCAGCTATGGTGTTCTCAACCCATACAAAGGAATGAGATCTGATCTCTTATCTGATCTAGATATGACCTAGGATTTCTAGAATTGTTCTAGATCTAGGATATTAATATAATCAATACCAATCTGATTTAATTTTTAGATTTATGTTTGCATCATAAAATATCATAGATCCTAGATGTAGGTTTAGTGATTAGATCACATGCATATTATAGGTTAAATAGTTTAATCTATGTTTTCTGCTATATCTTGTTTCAAAAATATTTCAAAATGTATGCATAAAATCCTGCAAGTTTTCTAATAGATTCTACATTGGGAGTCCTACTGTCCATCTTAAGCTAAAGATTGAAATTAGTTGAATGAAGGCTCCTTTCACTATTCAAGTTCATCCAAAGTCCATCATGCCTTTGGCAAGTTCTACATTCATTGGAAGAGAGCTGATGGTTGCTGTTAAGAAGTTCGTCTGGCGTACAAGGTCTAAAGTCTGACCTTCTTAAATTGGATTAGAGTTGGAAAGTAACTTGGTCGAAGTTCGAACAAGGTTGCCACAACTTCGAATTGAGCTATACTGAGGTTGAACATCTCATTAAACTTTGTTGGGAGCTATTTTATCTCCAACACTTATCTTCCTACTCTCGAGTTCAAAGTTTGAATGAAGAGAGTATAAAACTATGATTGTCGAAGTCCTTTTTGAGCTTCCTACTCTTGAAAGGTGAAAAGTCTTGGCATATTTGAACTGGTGCTGAAGTTTTCTTAATACTGAATGACTCGAAAAGATCTCTACTTAAGAAATTCTCTCTAGTGCGGAGCTTCATGTACAGCACCATAAATGCCTTGTTAGACATTGGCTATAAGCATGATGATTGAGACACATGGAAGATGAAGATTAGGTGGAGGAGGTCTGCAATCATAATCGCTTCTGACCTTTTCTGACTATTTAAACACGTTCTTCTTCTTGACTTCCTATTTTTGCCTATGATTTTCTTCTCCATCTTCTTCCATCCTTCGTCTTCCTCCAACCCAAGCACCCCAGTCATCCCCTTTCGTCATTTCTCCAATCGTCGACGTCTCTCCCATCCACCTTCCATCTTTTTGGCCATCTTCTTAAAATCTCCAACTAATTTGGGTTAGCCTCCTAACCCTTTTTCTACATTTGCTCTAGTGTATTTTTCTTTACGGTCATTTGAAAGCTTCTTCAGATTTCTTTATCAATTTTTCCTAGTTTTAGGAGTGTTTTTTTTCAAGTTTAGTTGGATCTAAATATCTTCCTAAGTATCTTCGTCTTCTGGTTATAAGAGTCCGGCCCACCGAAGCTCGTCAAATTCTGATCTTAAGAATTACCTAACCCATAGGAACACCTCATCCAACTTTGATTCCTGAAACTATTCCTTGCTCTTTGCATTCCGAAGATCTTTCTCTAATCAGAATCTAGTATGGGGTTCCCTCAAAATACGAATTGGAGCTTCTCAGGCCGAGAGGCCAAGCTTGTGCTCCTCCCCCAGGTTACTTCTTTTTGTACACTGAAGCCCTTCATGCTGGACTCTAACTCCCCATTCTTCCTTTTGTTATAGCCCTCTTTTGATTTCTAAATTTTCTTTCACCTTTATGGCCCCAAGCTCATTTAAATTCATCATAAGATTCCTTTCCCTATGCATCTCGATCAAGGTCCAACCTACCATTTTCTTGTTTTGCAATTATTTCACCTTCAAATATCTTCCCATTGCCAAAGATTGGTGGTACTTATCCCCCAGTTCGATAAGAAGGGGTTACTTAGCGGAGCCCTTTCTTCTATTCACAACTGGAAGAAAAAAATTTTATTTATTTCCTATCCTTCTTTAGAATTAAGACATTCTCCTTAGGGGCAGCTAAGAGATTCGATCCATCGAGCTCCGAGGTTAGAAAGAGAGAAACTCAACTTGGCTAGCAAACTAAGAAATTACTAAGCTCCTCCATTATCAAAATTGCTAGAAGATCAAACTTCATTTAACCTCGGCTTAAGTCCTCTTGATCCAGCAAGTATACATTCATATCTTATTAGTTATGCTTTGTCCTTTCTTCTGACTTTAGTCTTCTTACTACTATAGAGATGACTCCAGAGGAACTAGATCAATTAACTAAAGAAATCAAAGCCCTCAAAAAAAAAGGGTGGTTCTTAGTCATTAAAGTGAGCGAGGGTTGAAGATCCAAGCTCGGCCATGCTGACCCAAGGCTACCCCTGCTCTAGAAATTGCTGCAGTTGCACCAAGCTTGACATCACTGAATGAAGCTGCTACCTCCACACCTCCCGAGCAGAAGAGAGTGGTGGAGAAAAGAATGAGGAAGGCCGCCACTAGAAAAGTCAGGAGCACTAGAGAGTCCGGTGGCAACAATAACTCCAACCTAGAGCAAGATTTCTTGGATGACTAGGAGGTCATCCAATCCCTAATGGAAGGTTGTGTCCTTCTACATCTTCTTGAGGGGATGATCTACACAGATGATGAGGAGAGAATAAGAGATTCTTACATAGATTTCCTTGAGGTAATCAATCTTTCCTTTTAGCTTGGTTAAATATTAGTAAACTCACAACCTCAACTTACATTCTGTCATTTGCAACTAGGACATCATTTGTATGCCCATGCGGAGGTATTGAACCTTCATAAAACTAAGGCTTCAAAAGCCATCAAGGAAGCCCAGGTGGAGGCTAAGAATGCCTAGGCCAAGGTCGAGCACTTGAGAAAGGCTTACTCTGCTGAGGTTGGGTGCCTTCAGGAAGCACTCCAAAAAGAAGAACAAATATCAACAGAACTGAAGACCGCCTTGATCCTGAAGGAGAACAAATGAAGGAAGGCCGAGGAGGAGGTCAGTTTGGACGAGCGGGCTATTGAATCCTTCAAGTCTTCAAAGGTGATGGAGGATGTCAAGATAGCTTTCACTTAGGAGACCTTCCTCAAAGGGTTCGAGGTTTGTCAGAGGAGGATCATGGAGAAATTTCCAGAGATGGACCTTGACTTCTTGGTAGAAGATTCCTTTGATGATGAAGCAGGACCTTCAGCTACAAGCATTGAAATTTCTTCTATCGAGCCTATTGTCATCGAGCCCATTGAAGTGCCAATCTCTATGGAAGCGGCATAGAGCTCTCCCACTATTCTTCTTTCAAAGGTCTGAGACCTCCTAATAATTTTATCTTCTATTTTCTCATTTTTTATTTTGCAATGTACTTAAAGAGTTTTTTATCAATGAAATAAACATTAAACTTTTTCTTTTCATCTCTATGTTGTGGTGTGTATGTATATCGAGTGTAGTCTCTAGTTGAGGCGGAACCATTGCCTAGGGTATTCCTTTGAAGGCCCAAATTAAGAATTTGAGAAAGGAGGTTCATCAGATAAGAAGAAAATTGAAGAAGGCTGAGGATGAGCTCCAGAAATTAAAGAAAAATTATGTCAAAGCTACCATCAAAATTAACCAGCTTTGTCAATCATCCAAGTTGCTTTTCAAGGAATACACCACTAAAAGATATCATTTGACTGAACAATTAGAACAGGCGAGAAAAATTGCCAATGAGAAGGCATGGACTTCAACCGCCAGAATTTGTTCTCTCGAGGTTGAGCTTCACCAGGCAAAAGAAAGAATCAACCAATTGGAGAGGGGCTTAGCCTAGGGTCAAAACCAGGCAAACTATGGCTGGGATTGGTTGAAGAAATTCTCTGACCTTCAAAAATAATTGCTTGATGCCGAAAGGACATACGAGACCTATCGAATCGGATGGTATGGGTAGATTAAAGATTACAAAAAGAAGCTCAAGATAGCGAATGCCGAGGTGATGCGACTTCAAAATTAGTTGGTGGACAAGGTCTAGGCTAGTTCAAGAGGGGATCTAGAGGAAGTCACCTCTCTAAAGAGAACCCTTGAAAATCTTTCAAAGAATTATGAAAAATATAAGGCCGAACTCCTTCAACTCAAGATCCAGACAACCTATAATGAGAATGCGATGAAGGATGCTGAGGCTGAATTTGCTGTCCTGAGAAAGAGCCTAAGGGAAGTAGAAGACGACCTCTGAAGATCTCAAAAATTGCTCGGGGAGAGCTCGGTGGTGAGACAAGATCTTGAAGAGAAGATAGAAGATCTGAAGCAATCCCTCGTGTTGGCTAGGGTCGGTAGTCCAAAGCTTGACTCTAAGTAGAACTCATTATTTTATTTTTTAAGATTTTTTTTGTAATCTATCCTAAGGACCTTCGCTTATAGTGATCTTTATTTTAATGAAATAATATTCTTTTGTTTCTTCATTGTCTTGTCTCAATTGAATATTTGTTGAGTTTCTTATTCTTGTGCTGCTGTTGAAGGTAGTTGTTTTGCAATGGTGTCCTCTATTTGTCACTTTATAGGTCTATCCTCCTAATGAACAGAGACCTTTGAATTTGATTTGGAAGTTACCTTTCTCCTAATTTAGAAACTGAGACCTTCATATCCCTTATAAGGGCCTTTATTCAAATCAGGATAAGGTTCTCCTCCTATTCCTAACATGATTAACTTTTGTCCTTATTATAACAAAGTTATCCTCCTCTCTTAAATAACCAAAGGCCTTCACCCTCGCTAGGACGAGATTAACCTTCTATCTTAAATAATCGGAGGCCTTCACCCTCACTTGGACCCTTGCATGGATGAGGTTAACCTTCTATCTTAAATAACTGAAGACTTTCACCCTCGCTTGGACAAGGTTAACCTCCCGCCTTCATCCTCGCTTGGATAAGGTTAACCTCTTGTCTTAAATAACTAGAGTACTTCATCCACTCTCGCTCGGATGAGGTTAACCTCCTATCTTAAATAACCGGAGGCCTTCACCATCGCTTAGACGAGGTTAACCTCCTATCTTAAATAATCGGAGGCTTTCACCCTTACTTGGATGAGGTTAACCTCCTATCTTAAATAATTAGAGGTATTCCACTTTGTTTGAAAATGAAGTTTGGTTGAGTAATTTTCTGTCATCACAAAATTTTGTACCAAAGATAGAAGTTAAAATAAGAAAATTTAATTGAAGTCATTGGTAATATATTCATAATTTTTTTGAATTTCAGGATCACAGGAGTGTAGCCCCTCCAAGCTTCTTTAGATAATAAGTTCTCAATTGAACAATTTCCATGACCTCATAGTGGCCTTCCTAGTTTGGGATGAGCTTTCCTTGATTTTGTAGCTATGAGATGTCTGCTCGTCATAGCACCAGATCTCCA
The DNA here is from genome assembly GCA_006176705.1 of Cocos nucifera. Classification (NCBI taxonomy): domain Eukaryota; kingdom Viridiplantae; phylum Streptophyta; class Magnoliopsida; order Arecales; family Arecaceae; genus Cocos; species Cocos nucifera. The sequence goes on along the minus strand of QRFJ01006707.1, from coordinate 11,929 downwards.
ATCTTGAATATTTTTCTTCTAACTTTGAAATTATAATACCGAGCTACTTTTTGCCTGTAGGCTATCATCTAAATTTAAGCTCTTTCTTGCTTTTCTTCTAATAGATCAAGATTTGCTTTAAGATCCTGCGAGTTCTTTTATTCATTGAAGGCCTCAATTTGCATCAAAGGAAGTCCAAGTTTAACTGAGATGATTACTTCTATTCCGAATGCTAAAGCAAATAAAGTCTCCCCAATTGGTAATCTTTGAGTGGTTCTATAAGTCTAGAGTACATGATAAAGTTTATCTACCCATGTTTCTTTTGCTCTTTCAAGCCTTGTCTTTATCCCCTATAATAGAGTTCTATTGGTTATCTTGACTTCACCATTTCCCTGCGGGTAGGCTACAGAAGTAAAATGATAGGAGATATTCAGATCCTTATAGAACTCAATAAATTTTGCTCCTATAAACCGATGCCCATTATCAGTAATGAGGATCTGATGTAGGCTGAATCTGCAAACTATCAATTTTCAGATGATGTCCTGCACTTTAGCTTTAGTGATCTTTGCTAGGGGTTCAGTCTCAACCCATTTGATAAAATAATCCACCACCACTAGAAGAAATTTTTGCTGTCCAGATGCCATGAGAAATGGCCCAAGTATGTCTATCCCCCATTGTGCAAACAACCATAGAGCACTCAAAGGCATGAGCTGAGAAGCCGATAGTCTTTGAATATTAGCATTCCTTTGACATCAATTACATTTTCTCACATACTCTATGGCATCCTATTACATAGTTGGCCAATAATATCCTTATCGAAGTAGTTTATAAATAGAGATTTGGCTCCTAGATGATTTTCACATATTCCTTCATGAACTTTCTTCAATGCATAACCAGCTTCAGAAGGTCAGAGACATTTGAGGAGTGGCAGGGAATACGACCTTTTGTATAATTTATTCTCATATAAAATATAATGGGAGGCTTGGTTTCTCAACTTTTGAGCTTCTTTAGGATCTCTAGGAAGAATACCATCTTTGAGATATAAAAATAGTGGGTCAATCCAGCTAGGCTCATGATCGACCTGCATTACTGTATGGGATTCTTCCAAACTTGGGTGTTGCAAAACTTTGAAGAAGACTTCCTTTGGCAATTCATTTGGAGCTAGTGTACCCAACTTGGATAGATGGTCGGCTCTAACATTTTCTGCTCTTAGGATTTGCTAAATGTTGAAGCTATTGAAAGCTGAGATCAAGCTCTTCACCTTGTCTAAATATTTTTGCATACTTTCTTCCCAGACTTCATAAGTACCATTGACCTATCCCACTACTAACTATGAATCACTGTAGATCTTCACATGGTCCACTTTTAATTCTTTGGCAAATCTTAATCCTATGACCAGAGCTTCATATTCTGCTTCATTATTAGTTATAGGAAACTCAAAGCGCAATGCATACTCAACAACAACTCCTTCTGAATTAATAAGAATTAAGCCTGCACCTGCTCTAGAAGTATTAGATGAACCATCAACATATAAAGCCCCAAAGTCTTCCAAAAGATCTATTTTTGCTTTAAAGGAATTCGGCTACAAAATGGGGGTGCTAACTTCTTGCTCTTCAAGCTCAGCTAGGTCTGGAATGGTACATTCTACCATAAAATTGGCTAGTATCTGAGCTTTAATAGATGGCCAAGGTTAGAAATTAATGTTGAACTCAGTAAGTTCAATTGTCCATTTTGCTATTATTCTAGAAGTATCCGACTGATGAAGAACTGCTTTTATAGGTTGATCTATAAGGAGTGTGACCGTGTACCCCTAGAAATAAGGTCAAAACTTTTTTGCTATAATTAACAAAGCATACGATAGCTTTTTCAATTTAGTATATCTTATTTCTGCATCCCTTAGAACTTGGCTTATGTAGTAGATCGGCTTCTGGGTTTTCACCTCTTCCCTTATTAGGATAGCTCCAATGGCAGTGGAAGATATACCCAAGTATAGGAATAATTCTTCACCAAATTTGGGCTTAGCAAGGAGAAGAGGTGAGCTGAGGTAGTTCTTCAGTTCCTCAAAGGCTCATTGATATTCAGGACTTCAACAAAGGTTCTTTGGCTATTTGAAAACTTAGAAGATGGACATGCAATGCCCGATCGATTTTGAAACGATGTGATTTAGAGCTAAAACCTTTCCTATTAGGCATTGGACTTCTTTTATTATCTTTGAGGCTGTCATTTCCTAGATGGCTTGAATCTTCTCAGAATTTGTTTCAGTGCCACGCCTTAACACCATGAATCCCAAGAACTTTTCCAAAATTACTTCGAAGGCATATTTGATTGGGTTCAGCTTTATCTTGTACTTTCAAAGTGTATCGAAGGTCTCTTCCTAGTCGGTAATATGGTTTGTTGAAGATCAACTCTTAGCAAGCATGTCATCCACATAGACCTCCTTATTGCAGCCAATTTGCTTCTTGAAAGTCTTATTCACCAAGCACTGATAAGTCGCACCTATATTTTTGAGTCCAAAGGGCATAACTCTATAATAATAAAGATCATGGTGGGTAATAAAAGTAGTTCTTTCCTTATCTTCTGGTGCCATCTAGATTTGATTATAGCTGGAGAAAGCATCCATGAAAGTGAAGAGCTCATGGCCAGCAATCACATCCAATAATTGATCAATTCTAGATAAAGGATAGCTATCCTTTAGGTAGGTCTTGTTCAAATCTATGAAGTCAATGCACATCCTCCACTTGCCATTCACCTTCTTGACAAGGATCATGTTTACAATCCAATCCAAGTAGGACACCTCGCAGATGAACTTGGCTTTAAGAAGCTTGTTAACCTCCTCCATAATCGCCTCTTGCCACTCAGGTGCAAAGCTACACTTCTTTTGCTTCATAGGTCAGTGCTTCAGATCTACACCCAGACGATGTTCCATCACCTCTGCATCAATTCTAGGCATATTTGCAGGAACCCAGGCAAAGACATCACCATTCTTTTGCAAGAAGGCAATGAGTTGCTTTTTAACTTTTTCTTGCAAATTAGAGCCAATCTGAATTATGTGATCCTCATGCCCATCGTTTAGAGAGACTACGACAAGGTTGTCAATGGGTTTCCCTTGCTTTTCTATAAAATTATCATGGGCATCCAATCCATCCATCGGGCAAAGATCTAGCTGTTTTCCTCTCAATAAGGCAATGGTGTAATAGTGCTGTGCTAGAGCTTGATCATCTCTAACTTCTCTGACCCCATATCCCATCGAGAACTTCATCTTTAAATTGTAAGTTGAGACCATAGCCCGAAGTGCGTTCAAACCAGGTCGGCCAAGAATTGCATTATAGATGGAGGGAGCCTTTACCACCAGAAAATCAACTTCGGCCTTGGATTGCTTTGGTTATCGACTTGCCACAACTAGTAAGGTAATTATTCCCTCAATTGGTATAGGATCATCAATGAATCCCACCAAAGAAGAGTTCATAGGTCCCAAGTGACTATCAAATATAGACATTTCGGAGAAACCAGCATAAAACAAAATATCAGCTGAGCTTCTATTATTAATTAAGATATGGCATACATCATAGTCAACAATATTTAAAGTAACTACAACTGCATCATTATGCAAAAATTGGACCCCCTATGCATCCTCTTCAGAAAAAGTGATGGGTTCTTCAGTCCTTTACTTCTTTGCCAACCCCGCTGATCCACTGGCCTCCCCCTATCGTTGTCTTCTAGCGATAGTGTTGATGATCCCAAGCCGAAGCTAATCTTCCTGTGGCTCGTCCCTCCAAAGTGGTTCAGGTTGTGATAGGGCTCATGGACAATCTTTCCTCCCTTCTGGTTGATGTCATAGGAATCGATCTAGTCGATCGCTTCTATGAGCTTCTTGAAGGAAAATCCTGATTTCCCGATCTAGGTTCGTTCATATCTGATCAGATCAAGAGATATATTTCAAAAAATTTTCTCTTGATCCCAATCAGATCTTGATATGTTTCAGATCTAATTCTTATTATTTTTAAAAAATAAAATTAAAAGATAAATTAAATCAAATTTAATTTACCTGATCTGGGTAATCCTATTACCCTGTTGATGATCTTGTTTGCAGCGGAAGGTTTTGGATCTTAGCCACGTAAGTGCCTGGCCTCTACCGGTATCCACTCAGGTTGGATCTGGAGATCCTCTTCTTCTCTATCACACCTCCAAAAATCAGATCTGTATTTGATCTGAAGGATCTTCAAAACTCTTTTTGAAGATGAGCAGTCGTCCTTTGCAGCAGCGCAGCCTTCTTACTTTTGATCGCCTTTCTTTGATCTAAATTGCACCAACCAAGGTCCAAAACTCCTTTTGGACGTGGAGAGCAAGGGGAGAAGGTGGTTTGGCGTGGAGAGGGAGGGGAGAGGCAGCCTTGGGGCATGGGAAACTATGATCTCATCAAATCTCTTTTTTAATTTGAGTTGGATACAGGGTCTTATTTATAGACTAGCTATGATCCAACTCCTTTTCTTCCCAACCAATCACAACCCTTTGTGAAATTAGATCTAAATCTGATTGGTGGGAATAGAGACCACTAGATTCCTACTTAGAGGGTGCCTAAGACCAGTCAAAGTTGGTTCTTAGAAGAACTCTAATTGGAATCCAAAAAGGAGATGGAGTCCTTGTCCAACAAGGACTCCTAGGCGCCTCCAACTTGGGCACACGCCTAGGGTGGCGTGCGCCCTTCTCCTTGCCAGGTTCTGGCAGGGGGACAGGCCCCCACCAGCTCTCCAATAGGTGCATGACATGTGGTCAAAAGTCAAAGTGTCAATGGTCAATGTTTGACCAGTCAAAGGTAGACTTTTGACCAAAGTCAAAGAACAAGAAATGGCAGGTGACCAAAAATGGCAGGTAATGTCTTATAAAATAAGACAACCTTTCTGACTTGGACAACCTCCAGTCAGACCATATGAAGGCCTCTGATTGAGCACAAACTCCTTTGGCTCAGATCAGGACAACTTATTTATGATAGCAAAAAGAAGAACGTTAGGTTCAATCGAGTGCTAGCACGATTTCCTTGAACCTAATTGAATCTCATTCAGATCAATTGAACTAGATCAGTTCAATTGATGATCACCAGATTCAAACCCTTGTTTGTGTGACCCAGTTAGGTTCAGTTCTGTATGGTAATGGGATATGTCATGATCTCTATCATCGACATCATCGAAACTCCTTTCGATGGATCAGAACTCTTCTGATTCGAACAGCTAGAATGATCGATCATCTAAATCATTCTAATTGCTCCCAAAATCCACCAGTGACACCTAGCAGTATATGGTGGCAACCCATCAGAGCTGAATGCGAACCTCTTGGTGCAGCTACCTGTGTGATTCAGTTCTTCTATCTTGAGCTCCGATCAGATTAGGGTTAAGGTGAACTCGTCAAACCCTAGTCTCTGTCATATGATGTAATCATTCGATTCGAGTCCAATGTGAAAATCTAAATAGAAACTCTTTCTATTATTTCACTCTGCCATGGCCATGGGCTTCTGGACTTGATTCTCATGATTATCATAGGGCTGCTCCTCTACCACCGAGGTAGATAGATTCCATCTTGATGCCATCCAGTTCCTACAATGAACATGTCATAGCCAACATACACCTCAGGGTTCCATATGGCTAGGAGACCGAGTAATGGTGTAGTCAAACTATAACACCCTCAAGGTGAACTGCCGATGCACCTCAGGTCAAAGAACCAGATACACTACTGCAGCATCGAGTCAGTCATTGACGAGAAGGTAGACTCCCTAATGACTACTCGAGGTGGTCACGCTCAGTGCCCTCGTTCTCTAACGAGTACCTGTACTCTCGCTCCGGTGTCTCCACACCGTAGACTCAAGACTCATCTACTAAAGAGAAGCGATTGTACACCAACCTTCCGGATCAATCACCATCCTCGTGATGATCCTATGGTCGGGAGCAATTTATGAGTTAACAATGATTATTCATGTCTTAAATTTTCAACTCTTGAAAATATGAATTATCATTACCATTAACTCAAAGGATGTATCACAGATACTAAATACACATATGTGATAGAAAATAACCCATTTATTGATTTTAGTCAAAATTACAATTTTGCCCCTAGAAGTGTATTACAAGTGTCAGCCAATTCTGGCTTCTAGGGCACATATATCTAACAATCTCCCACTTGTCCTAAAGCCAATTGGCTACAAGTCTAAGTCCCATCTTCTCAAGGTGGGCTTCGAACTTCTTGTTGGCCCAACGGCTTTGTAAGTGGGTCTGCCACATTATCTGTGGAGTTGACTCTCTTGACCTCGATATAACCCTTTTCGAGGTAATCGTGGATGGGGTGGTATCACCGTTTGCTTGGAACTCTTCCAGCTGACAGTACCACCATTGCACACAAACAGTCTGCCAGATGTCGACTTTCGATCATCTACATCAGACATGAAATCTGAGTCTGTGTATCCCTAGACTTGGAGTTCTCCGTTACCAAAGACCAACATTATATCCTTAGTTCTTCTCAAGTACTTAAGGATACATTTCATAGAAGTCCAGTGTTCTTCACCTGGATTTGACTGATATCTGCTTGTGACACTCACAGCATGGGCTATATCAGGTCGTGTACATAGCATGGCATACATGAGGCTCCCTATTGCAGAAGCATAAGGGATCTTGCTCATGCGTTCTATTTCCTCAGGTGTGCTGGGGCACATCTTCTTGGAAAGATGAATACCATGTCTGAAGGATATTAATCCCCTCTTAGAATTTTTCATACTAAACCTCTTTAGTACTTCCTCTATGTACATCTTCTGTGAAAGTCCTAGCATCCTATTCGGTCTATCCCTATAGACCTTAATTCCTAGAATAAAGGATGCTTCACCTAGGTCTTTCATGGAGAATTCCTTGGACAACCACATTTTGACTGATGTCAACATGGGAAATATCATTCCCAATAAGGAGGATGTCATCCACGTACAATACGAGGAAGACAACAGCGCTCCCACTGACCTTTTTGAAAACACATGGTTTCCTCTTCATTTTTGATGAAATCAAACTTTTTGATCACATCATTGAAACGAGTGTTCCAGCTCCGAGATGCTTGCTTAAGTCCATATATGGATCTTTGCAGCTTGCAAACCTTGTGATCAGTATCACTGGATGTGAAACCTAGCGGCTGTTCCATATAGATATCTTCCTCAAGATATCCATTTAGGAATGCCGTTTTCACATCCATTTGCCATATTTCATAATCGAAATAGGCTGCAACAGCAAGCAATGTGCGGATGGATTTTAGCATAGCTACTAGGAAAAAGGTATCCTGATAGTCTGTGCCTTCACGTTGACTATAACCTTTTGCCACCAGTCTAGCCTTGAATGTCTCCACATTCCCATCTGCACCAATCTTTCTCTTGAAGATCCATTTACATCCAATAGGTACTATACCTTCTGGTGGATCTACCAAGGTCCAGACTTGGTTTGAGTGCATCGAGTCAATTTCTGACTGCATTGCCTCTAGCCATTTCTCGGAGTCGATATCTAATATCGCCTCGTTGTAGGTTTTGGGATCATCACCATGAGCACCATTACCTACGAGGAACATTTTCTCTACATCCTCTGAAATAATACCTAAGTATCTCTCAGGGGGACGGAAAACTCTTTTCGATCTACGAGGTGGAGGAGGTAGTGTTCTTATTGGCTCAACCTAATTTGGTTCCAATTGGTCCTTAGCTCGTTTCACTTGTGAGACTTTCTCATCAAGCTTGATCTATTTTCTAATGCCGCTATCTTGAATAAACTATTTTTCAAGAAATATGGCATGTCGACTCACAATCATATTGTGGTCTTCTGGAATGTAGAAATAGTATCCTAATGACTCTTTAGGATATCCTATGAATCGAGCTCTGAAGGACCTAAACTCTAACTTGTCCGCTTGTTGTCTTTTGACATGAGCTGGACAACCCCAAATTCTGAGATGACTTAGATTTGGTTTCTTACCGTGCCATATCTCATATGGTATGGTAGGAACAGTTTTAGAGGGAACCCTATTCAGTAGATAGATTGAAGTTAACAATGAGTGTCCCCAAAGGAAATTAGGGAGGTCTGTGAAGCTCATCATGGACCGAACCATGTCTAATAGGATCCGATTTCTCCGTTCTGAAACCCCGTTGAGTTGAGGTGTTCTTGGTGGAGTCCATTGAGAGACTATGCCATTTTCCTTGAGATAGTCTAGGAATTCCCGGCTAAGGTATTCACCTCCTCGATCTGATCGAAGAACCTTAATGGGTTTTCCAATTTGTTTTTCTACTTCATGTCTGAATTCTTTGAACTTTTCAAAGGCTTCAGACTTATGTCTCATAAGATACACATACCCATACCTAGACTGATCATCAGTAAAGGTAATGAAGTAGACAAAATTGCCTCTAGCCGGCACATCAAATGGGCCGCACACATCTGTATGTACTAGGGCAAGGAGATCTGTGGCCCTCTCCCCATGTCCAACAAAAGGGAGTTTGGTCATTTTGCCTTGAAGACAGGATTTGCAAGTTGGATATGACTCGGAAGTCAATGGACTCAATAGCCCATTTTTCTCCAATTTGTTGATCCTATCTTCTGCTATATGACCTAATCTCAGGTGCCATAGATATCTGTCGTTTGGACTATCCCTAGGTCGTTTGGCATTGATGTTTTGCTCGATAGTTAGAACAGGTACATCAATATGTAGCTGATGAAGACCATTAATAAGGAAACCATTTGCAATTTTATTTCTTTCATAAAGAATGTTATAATGGTCCTTAAAGAAGGTGATCACATAACCTTCTTGTGCTAAGCATGAAACAGAAATCAAATTCCTGCTAGCTGCAGGCACAAAATAACAGTCTTTCAAAACTAAGTCTAAACCAGATGGTAATCGAAGAGGGTATGTTCCCACGGTTACTGCAGCAACTCTTGCTCTATTACCAACGCATAGGATCATGTCTCCATCCCTCAGCCTCCTACTATCCTCAAGATCCTGTATGGAAGTGCACAGATGAGCACTAGAACCAGAGTCAAGCACCCAACTGGATGCAGAAGAAACCGTAAGGTTAGACTCAATAACGAGCATACCTCCAGAAGGACCTTCCTTCTTGTTCTTTAGGGTGGCCAGGTAAGTAGAGCAATTTCGCTTTCAATGGCTGTCGTTGTTGCAATGGAAACACTTTCCTTTGTCATCTGCCTTTTTCTTCGGCTCTGTCTTCTTCTTCTTTGATCCTTCCACCTTTTGCCTTTTCACAGACTTCTTTTTCTTTCCAAAAGATTTTCTTTTGGAAGAAGTCTGTTCCATAGCAAGAACTGAGCCTTTAGAACCTTTCATAGATAGCTCAGCGGTAACCAGCATATTCATTAATTCGGCCAAGGAATTCTGAAGTTTATGCATGTGGTAATTCATGATGAATTGTCCATATGCATCAGTCAAGGATTGCAGAATGATATCGTTCTGCAGGTCCAAGTCCAACTTCACACCGAGCTTCTCAAGCTCTTCCATGTCCTTGATCATTGTCAGATAGTGATCTTGGACTGACTGCCCATCACGCATCTTAGCCTTAAAAAGTCATTTTGTGACTTGATATTTGGCTGTGTGACTCTGTTCACCAAACATCTCCTGCAGGTGAGCCAACATTTGGCGAGCAGTCCTGATATCCTCATGTTGGCGCTGGAGCTCATCAGACATCGAGCCCAACATGTAATATCTGGCCTTATTATCTTCGTCAATCCATTTTTCTAGAGACGCTCTCTGTTCAACAGATGTACGGGCTGGTAATGTGGGAGGGTCCTGGTCCAAAACATGGGTTAACTTCTCGAAACCCAAAATAATTTTATAGTTCCTGAGCCAATCTTTATAATTGGGTCCAGTCAGTCTATGTGTGTCCAGGATACGTGCTAATGGGTTGGACGCAGACATTTTCCTGTAGAGAGTCAAAGATTCTAGTTAGATACTGTAATTTTGACTTGACCAATTTGTTTAGGGATTTTATTTTTAAACAAATTAGCTCCCACTATTTTCTCGGATCCCTACACTCCCTCTGTAGAGATGCGAAAATCTCCATGATTAATGATTTCTAGTGGGTGGTGCGGTCTCACCAACTGACTCATCACCTCACCTAACAGTTATTGGTGATGGGTTAGCCAATGAGTGAACAACTCTTGTTCAATGATTCTCTAATTATGGTGCACCCAAACTTGGTCTCTAATTCATGAATCTCACCGTATCCGAGAATATTGATCCACTCCTTAGTTAAGTCAGACCCACCATTTGCATAGACTGGGTTCCTAATTGAGTCTCTCACCGTATTTAGAATATTGAGCCCAACTCATCCTCCAGCCCATAGCATCCAATGCCTAATAGACATGGTTGCATCTTCCCGGTGCAACTGAGCCACTGTATCCAGCCGAGAACAATCAACCCGGAAAGGGCCCGCACATCTACAATGGTGGAAGACCTCAGACTTAATCTTTTCTTAGGGAGAATTGATTTAGGTCTCATTAAACTAGACTTGGCTTAGTCATAACAATTATGACTAACCTAGTGGCATGGGTTAGCTTGGATTATTGACCACCTCAGATCAGAACTGTGTCAACAAATATGGCCAGGTAAGTGAGACCGGTGGAAGGAATATGCCATTAACTCATACAAGAATGCATTCAGGTCGAGTAGCTTCCAATTAAAAACCAGTCGGTCGTCTATGCCAAACTTACCTTAGACACCAAATTGTTGAGCCAGAACCAATTGGGTTAGCCTACAATCCAGACTCTAACCTCTGAGCCTAATTAGGTCTTGCTTGATCGTGACTCGATCTTGACCCAGACTTAATCCTATTAGGCTGGTCAATTTAAGCATTGTTGATCCCATCTAACCAACTCTTGATTCAATTTGATCAACCGCTTAGACCTAATTGAGCTACCCAAGCCCGAACCCAGTATTATGAATATATCTTAGATCTAAAATTCTCAATTTTAGACCTAATTAATATTCCATAAACTTAATTCTTAATTAAGTAGGGTTCATAAACAAAATATGCACAATAAATCCTAGGGTTTCAGGATTAGGGTTTTTGCAAGAAAGTAAGTTTTGGGTTTCTGATTAAGGGACGAACACGCAGCACCCCTACACATCATAAGAGCACCCCATCGAATGGGAAGAGAGGGCCTTTAAACCCTTCTTCGTTCTTATGACCGGACGGCCAAGAGGAACGCCTTAATCAGGAACATTCAATACTACAAAACAATATCAGATCTATATCATATATCTCATATATAAATCAGATCTAATTATGGCATATTTTGCATACATCTCATGTATCATAATCATGCATGTTTTTAGATCTAAATTATCTCATAATAATCTAAAAAATTAGATTTAAATTGATCTAATCAAAATAAATTCTAATCTAGATAATATGTAGAACTATTCTACAACTAGTCTAGACATGCATCAATCATATCTCATGATATTCAAAAATTAAATAATTTTTATTTGCTATTTTTAGATGTTATTATAACATTATAATATCAAAAATAGTAAATAAAAGATCTAAAATATGATTTAATCAGATTAAATCAAAAACATGCAAGACTATTCTATAGAACTATTCTATTCTAGAACTAGTCATGCATATCTTCTAATCTTAGATCCAAATTATTTAATTTTAATTTTTTCTGATTTCAGATCTGATCACATCTCATGTGACATCTGAAATCACTTATTTTGATTAAATAATTAAAATCAGATCTAAATAATTTTAGAACCATGGCTCTGATACCAGTTGAAGGAAATCCTGATTTTCCGATCCAGGTTCGTTCAGATCTGATCAGATCAAGAGATATATTTCAAAAATTTTTCTCTTGATCCAATCAGATCTTGATATGTTTCAGATCTAATTCTTATTATTTTAATAAATAAAATTAAAAGATAAATTAAATCAAATTTA
>QRFJ01006706.1:0-106318 GCA_006176705.1 Cocos nucifera | reverse complement strand
TATAAGTGTTATAATAACATCTGATAAACAGCAAATAAAAATTATTTAATTTTAAATATCATATGAGATATGATTGATGCATGTCTAGACTAGTTGTAGAATAGTTCTACATAATTGTCTAGATTAGAATTTATTTTGATTAGATCAATTTAAATCTAATTTTTTAGATTATTATGAGATAATTTAGATCTGAAAACATGCATGATTTGATACATGAGATGTATGCAAAATATGCCTTGATTAGATCTAAATTTGTATATGAGATATATGATATAGATCTATAACTGTTTTGTAGATTTACATGTTCCTGATTAAGGCGTTCCTCTTGGCCGTCCGGTCATAAGAACGAAGAAGGGTTTAAAGGCCCTCTCTTCCCATTCGATGGGGTGTTCTTATGACGTGTAGGGGTGCTGCGTGTTCGTCCTTAATCAGAAACCCAAAACTTACTTTCTGCAAAACCCTAGATCCTGAAACCCTAGGATTTATTGTGCATATTTTGTTTATGAACCCAACTTAATTAAGAATTAAGTTTATGGAATATTAATTAGGTCTAAAATTGAGAATTTCAGATCTAAGACATATTCATAATACTGGGTTCGGGCTTGGGTAGCTCAATTAGGTCTAAGCGGTTGATCAAACCGAATCAAGAGTTGGTTAGATGGGATCAACAATGCTTAAATTGACCAGCCTAATAGGATTAAGTCTGGGTCAAGATCGAGTCACGATCAAGCAAGACCTAATTAGGCTCAGAGGTTAGAGTCTGGATTGTAGGCTAACCCAATTGGTTCTGACTCAACAATTTGGTGTCTAAGGTAAGTTTGGCATAGACGACCGACTGGTTTTTAATTGGAAGCTACTCGACCTGAATGCGTTCTTGTGCGAGTTAATGGCATATTCCTTCCACCGGTCTCACTTACCTGGCCATATCTGTTGACACAGTTCTGATCTGAGGTGGTCAATAATCCGAGCTAACCCATGCCACTAGGTTAGTCATAATTGTTATGACTAAGCCAAGTCTAGTTTAATGAGACCTGAATCAATTCTCCCTAAGAAAAGATTAAGTCCTGAGGTCTTCCACCATTGTAGATGTGCGGGCCCTTCCCGGGGTTGATTGTTCTCGGCTGGATACAGTGGCTCAGTTGCACCGGGAAGACGCAACCATGTCTATTAGGCATTGGATGCTATGGGCTGGAGGATGAGTTGGGCTCAATATTTCGGATACGGTGAGAGACCCAATTAGGAACCCAGTCTATGCAAATGGTGGGTCTGACTTAACTAAGGAGTGGATCAATATTTCCGGATACGGTGAGATTCATGAATTAGAGACCAAGTTTGGGTGCACCATGATTAGAGAATCATTGAACAAGAGTTGTTCACTCATTGGCTAACCCATCACCAATAACTGTTAGGTGAGGTGATGAGTCAGTTGGTGAGACCGCACCACCCACTAGAAATCATTCAATCGCGGAGATTTTCGCATCTCTACAGAGGGAGTGTAGGGATCCGAGAAAATAGTGGGAGCTAATTTGTTTAAAAATAAAATCCCTAAACAAATTGGTCAAGTCAAAATTACAGTATCTAACTAGAATCTTTGACTCTCTACAGGAAAATGTCTGCGTCCAACCCATTGGCACGTATCCTGGACACACATAGACTGACTGGACCCAATTATAAAGATTGGCTCAGGAACTACAAAATTATTTTGGGTTCAGAGAAGTTAACCCATGTTTTGGACCAGGACCCTCCCACCTTACCAGCCCGTCCATCCTGTTGAACAGAGAGCGTCTCTGGAAAAATGGATTGACGAAGATAATAAGGCCAGATACTACATGTTGGGCTCGATGTCTGATGAGCTCCAGCGCCAACATGAAGATATCGGGACTGCTCGCCAAATGTTGGCTCACCTGCAGGAGATGTTTGGTGAACAGAGTCGCGCAGCCAAATATCAAGTCACAAAATGACTTTTTAAGGCTAAGATGCGTGATGGGCAGTCAGTCCAAGATCACTGTCTGACAATGATCAAGGACATGGAAGAGCTTGAGAAGCTCGGTGTGAAGTTGGACTTGGATCTGCAGAACGATATTATTCTGCAATCCTTGACTGATGCATATGGGCAATTCATCATGAATTACCACATGCATAAACTTCAAAATTCCTTGGCCGAGTTAATGAATATGCTGGTTACCGCTGAGCTTTCTATGAAAGGTTCTAAAGGCTCAGTTCTTGCTATGGAACGGACTTCTTCCAAAAGAAAGTCTTATGGAAAGAAAAAGAAGTCTGTGAAAAAGCAAAAGGTGGAAGGATCAAAGAAGAAGAAGGCAGAATCGAAGAAAAAGGCCGATGGCAAAGGAAAGTGTTTCCATTGCAACAGCGACGGCCATTGGAAGCGGAACTGCCCTACTTACCTGGCCACCCTGAAGAACAAGAAGGAAGGTCCTTCTGGAGGTATGCTCGTTATTGAGTCTAACCTTACGGTTTCTTCTGCATCCAGTTGGGTGCTTGACTCTGGTTCTAGTGCTCATCTGTGCACTTCTATGCAGGGTCTTGAGGATAGCAGGAGGCTGAGGGATGGAGACATGATCCTACGCATTCGGTAATGGAGCAAGAGTTGCTGCAGTAGCCGTGGGAACATACCCTCTTCGATTACCATCTGGTTTAGACTTAGTTTTAAAAGACTGTTATTATGTGCCTGCAGCTAGCAGGAATTTGATTTCTGTTTCATGCTTAGCACAAGAAGGTTATGTGATCACCTTCTTTAAGGACCATTGTAACATTCTTTATGAAAGAAATAAAATTGCAAATGGTTTCCTTGTTAATGGTCTTTATCAGTTGCATATTGATGTACCTATTTTAACTATCGAGCAAAACGTGAATGCCAAACGACCTAGGGATAGTCCAAACGACAGATATCTATGGCACCTGAGATTAGGTCATATAGCAGAAGATAGGATTCAACAAATTGGAGAAAAATGGGCTATTGAGTCCATTGACTTTTGAGTCATATCCAACTTGTGAATCTTGTCTTCAAGGCAAAATGACTAAACTCCCTTTTGTTGGACATGGGGAGAGGGCCACAGATCTCCTTGCCCTAGTACATACTGATGTGTGCGGCCCATTTGATGTGCCGGCTAGAGGCAATTTTGTCTACTTCATTACCTTTACCGATGATCTGTCTAGGTATGGGTATGTGTATCTTATGAGACATAAGTCTGAAGCTTTTGAAAAGTTCAAAGAATTCAGACATGAAGTAGAAAAACAAACTGGAAAACCCATTAAGGTTCTTCGATCAGATCGAGGAGGTGAATACCTTAGCCGGGAATTCCTAGACTATCTTAAGGAAAATGGCATAGTCTCTCAATGGACTCCACCAGGAACACCTCAACTCAACGGGGTTTCAGAACGGAGAAATCGGACTCTATTGGATATGGTTCGATCCATGATGAGCTTCACAGACCTCCCTGATTTTCTTTGGGGACACTCATTATTAACTTCAATCTATCTACTGAATAGGGTTCCCTCTAAAACCGTTCCTACCACACCGTATGAGATATGGCACGGTAAGAAACCAAGTCTGAGTCATCTCAGAATTTGGGGTTGTCCGGCTCATGTCAAAAGACAACAAGCGGACAAGTTAGAGTTTAGGTCCTTTCAGAGCTCGATTCATAGGATATCCTAAAGAGTCATTAGGATACTATTTCTACATTCCAGAAGACCACAATGTGATTGTGAGTCGACATGCCATATTTCTTGAAAAATAGTTTATTCAAGATAGTGGCATTGGAAAGCAGATTAAGCTTGATGAGAAAGTCTCACAAGTGGAAAGAGCTAAGGACCAATTGGAACCAAATCAGGTTGAGCCAATAAGAACACTACCTCCTCCACCTCGTAGATCGGAAAGAGTTTCCCGTCCCCCTGAAAGATACTTAGGTATTATTTCAGAGGACGTAGAGGAAATGTTCCTCATAGGTAATGGTGCTCATGGTGATGATCCCAAAACCTACAACGAGGCGATATCAGATATCGACTCCGAGAAATGGCTTGAGGCAATGAAGTCAGAGATCGACTCGATGCACTCAAACCAAGTCTGGACCTTGGTAGATCCACCAGAAGGTATAGTACCTATTGGGTGTAAATGGATCTTCAAGAGAAAGATTGGTGCAGATGGGAATGTGGAGACATTCAAGGCTAGACTGGTGGCAAAAGGTTATAGTCAACGTGAAGGCATTGACTATCAGGATACCTTTTCCCCGGTAGCTATGCTAAAATCCATCCGCACATTGCTTGCCTGTTGCAGCCTATTTCGATTATGAAATATGGCAAATGGACGTGAAAACGGCATTCCTAAATGGATATCTTGAGGAAGATATCTATATGGAACAGCCGCTAGGTTTCACATCCAGTGATACTGATCACAAGGTTTGCAAGCTGCAAAGGTCCATATATGGACTTAAGCAAGCATCTCGGAGCTGGAACACTCGTTTCAATGATGTGATCAAAAAGTTTGGTTTCATCAAAAATGAAGAGGAACCATGTGTTTTCAAAAGGGTCAGTGGGAGCGCTGTTGTCTTCCTCGTATTGTACGTGGATGACATCCTCCTTATTGGGAATGATATTCCCATGTTGACATCAGTCAAGATGTGGTTGTCCAAGGAATTCTCCATGAAAGACCTAGGTGAAGCATCCTTTATTCTAGGAATTAAGGTCTATAGGGATAGACCGAATAGGATGCTAGGACTTTCACAGAAGATGTACATAGAGGAAGTACTAAAGAGGTTTAGTATGGAAAACTCTAAGAGGGGATTAATACCCTTCAGACATGGTATTCATCTTTCCAAGAAGATGTGCCCCAGCACACCTGAGGAAATAGAACGCATGAGCAAGATCCCTTATGCTTCTGCAATAGGGAGCCTCATGTATGCCATGCTATGTACACGACCTGATATAGCCCATGCTGTGAGTGTCACAAGCAGATATCAGTCAAATCCAGGTGAAGAACACTGGACTTCTGTGAAATGTATCCTTAAGTACTTGAGAAGAACTAAGGATATGATGTTGGTCTTTGGTAATGGAGAACTCCAAGTTCCAGGGATACACAGACTCGGACTTCATGTCCGATATAGATGATCGAAAGTCGACATCTGGCAGACTGTTTGTGCTGGAAGAGTTCCTAGCAAACGGTGATACCACCTCATCCGCGATTACCTTCTTGAGAAAGGTTACGTTGAGGTCAAGAGAGTCAACTCCGCAGATAATGTGGCAGACCCACTTACAAAGCCGTTGGGCCAACAGAAGATCGAAGCCCACCTTGAGAAGATGGGACTTAGACTTGTAGCCAATTGGCTTTAGGACAAGTGGGAGATTGTTAGATATATGTGCCCTAGAAGCCAGAATTGGCTGACACTTGTAATACACTTCTAGGGGCAAAATTATAATTTTGACTATAATTAATAAAATGGGTTATTTTCTATCACATATGTGTATTTAGTGTCTGTGATACATCCTTTGAGTTAATGGTAATGATAATTCATATTTTCAAGAGTTGAAAATTTAAGACATGAATAATCATTATTAACTCATAAACAGCTCCCGACCATAGGATCATCACGAGGATGGTGATTGATCCGGAAGGTTGGTGTACGATCGCTTCTCTTTAGTAGATGAGTCTTGAGTCTACGGTGTGGAGACACCGGAGCGAAGAGTACAGGTACTCGTTAGAGAACGAGGGCACTGAGCGTGACCACCTCGAGTAGTCATTAGGGAAGTCTACCTTCTCGTCAATGACTGACTCGATGCTGCAGTAGTGTGTCTGGTTCTTTGACCTGAGATGCATCGGCAGTTCACCTTGAGGGTGTTATAGTTTGACTACACCATTACTCGGTCTCCTAGCCATATGGAACCCTGAGGTGTATGTTGGCTATAGCATGTTCATTGTAGGAACTGGATTGCATCAAGATGGGATCTATCTACCTCGGTGGTAGAGGAGCAGCCCTATGATAATCATGAGAATCAAGTCCTGAAGCCCATGGCCATGGCAGAGTGAAATAATAGAAAGAGTTTCTATTTAGATTTTCACATTGGACTCGAATCGAATGATTATATCATATGACAGAGACTAGGGTTTGACGAGTTTACCTTAACCCTAATCTGATCGGGGCTCAAGATAGAAGAACTTAATCACACAGGTAGCTGCACCAAGAGGTTCGCATTCAGCTCTGATGGGTTGCCACCATATACTGCTAGGTGTCACTGGTGGATTTTGGGAGCAATTAGAATGATTTAGATGATCGATCATTCTAGCTGTTCGAATCAGAAGAGTTCTGATCCATCGAAAGGAGTTTCGATGATGTCTATGATAGAGATCATGACATATCCCATTACCATACAGAACTGAACCTAACTGGGTCACACAAACAAGGGTTTGAATCTGGTGATCATCAATTGAACTGATCTAGTTCAATTGATCTGAATGAGATTCAATTAGGTTCAAGGAAATCGTGCTAGCACTCGATTGAACCTAACGTTCTTCTTTTACTATCATAAATAAGTTGTCCTGACTGAGCCAAAGGAGTTTGTGCTCAATCAGAGGCCTTCATATGGTCTAACTGGAGGTTGTCCAAGTTAGAGAAGGTTGTCTTATTTTATAAGACATTACCTGCCATTTTTGGTCACCTGCCATTTCTTGGTTCCTTTGACTTTGGTCAAAAGTCTGACCTTTGACTGGTCAAATGTTGACCATTAGACACTTTGACTTTTGTCCACATGTCATGCACCTATTGGAGAAGCTGGTGGGGGCCTGTCCCCCTGCCAGAACCTGGCAAGGAGGAGGGCGCACGCCACCCTAGGCGTGCGCCCAAGTTGGAGGCGCCTTAGGAGTCCTTGTTGGACAAGGACTCCACCTCCCTTTTGGATTCCAATCAGAGTTCTACTAAGAATCCAGTTTGACTGGTCTTAGGCGCCCTCTAAGGAGGAATCCAGGGGTCTCTATTCCCACCAATCAGATTTAGATCTGATTTCACAAAGGGTTGTGATTGGTTGGGAGGAAGAGGAGTTGGATCACGCTTAGTCTATAAATAAGACCCTGCGCCCAACTCAGATTCCAATGCAATTAGAATAGAGATTTCCCACGCCCCAAGGCTGCCTCTCCCCTCTTCCTCCATGCCTAAACTTCTCCTCCTTCTCCTCTCCACGTCCAAAAGAGTTTTGGACTTAGGTTGGTGCGTTCCAGATCAAAAGAAAGGCGATCAAAAGAAGAAGGCTGCACTGCTGCAAAGGACGACTGCTGATCTTCAAAAGGAGTTTTGAAGATCCTCCAGATCAGATCCAGATCTGATTTTTGGAGGCGTGATAGAGAAGAAGAGGATCTCCAGATCCAACCCGAGTGGATACCGGTAGAGGCCAGGCGCTTGCGTGGCTAGATCCAGAACCTTCCGCTGCAATCAGGATCATCTACAGGGTAATAGGATTACCCAAATCAGGTAAATTAAATTTGATTTAATTTATCTTATTTTATTTTATTTATTAAAATAATAAGAATTAGATCTAAAATATATCAAGATCTAATTGGGATCAAGAGAAAAAATTTTTGAAATATATCTCTTGATCTGATCAGATCTGGACGAACCTGGACCGGGAAATCAGGATTTCCCTTCAGGATATCCCAAAGAAAGTAAGGATTACTATTTCTACCATGTTGAAGAATAAAAGATGTTCGTCAATCTTAAGGCAATCTTTTTGGAAAAAGAGTTTCTTGGTGAAGAAACTGTTGCTTCTAAGGTTGAACTTGAGAAAGTTCAATAGGTAGAAAAATTGACATCTATAGCTAAACCAGAACCATATTCAATTAAATCAAATTTGGAGTCCAATGTACCTGCACCATTAAGGCAATTCGGTAGAGTACCGCATCAGCCGGATAGATACTATGATTTCTTGGTTTGGGATGATGATCCCGTCGAACTTAATGAGAATGATGAGGATCTGATTACCTACATGGATGCTATGCAGAGATTTGATTTTGAGAGATGGCTTGAGGCCATGAAATCCAAAATGGAGTCCATGAAGGTCAATGATGTGTGGACATTGGTTGACCCACCCGAAGGGGTTAAACCCATTGGGTGTAAATGGATCTTCAAAAGAAAAAAGAGTGGAGACTTATAAAGTCCATCTGGTTGCCAAGAGATATCATCAACGTAATGGTATTGACTATGACGAGACGTTCTCTTCTATGGCAATGCTCAAATTCATTCGAATAATGCTTGTGATAGCTATCCATCTGGACTATGAGATCTGGTAGATAGATATGAAAATAGCTTTTCTAAATGGAGAGCTAACTGAAGAGGTGTATATGATACAACCTGAGGGATTCACATCCATAGATGAGTCCAAGGTGTGCAGACTTCAGAGATCAATTTATGGATTGAAGCAGGCATCTTGGAGTTGGAACATGCATTTTGATAAGGTGATCAAAACATATGGCTTCATTAAGAACGGAGAAGAGCCCTACATTTACAAATGAGCAAATGGTCTAGCAATAGTATTCCTTGTCTTGTACGTGGATGATATTCTCTTAATCGGGAATGACATTCCCGCACTCTAGGGAATAAAAGTCTGGTTGTCATCATAGTTATCCATGAAGGACTTGGGAGAAGCATCCTACTTCCTAGGGATGAAGATCTATAGAGATAGATCTAAGAGGATGCTTGGGTTATTCCAATTCACGTACATAGATACTATGCTGAAGAGGTTCAGCATGGAGAATTTCAAAAATGGCTATCTCCCGATAGGACATGAAATTTCTTTCTCTAAAAAGGATTGTCCGATAACTCCTGAAGACAAAGAGCATATGAGTAGAATCCCATATGCTTCGACAGTGGGATCTATCATATATGCCATGACATGTACACAACTAGATGTGGCATACTCACTAGGAGTAGTGAGTAGATACCAATCTGATCCTGAAGAAAACCACTGAAAAATGGTTAAAGCTATACTTAAGTATTTGAAAAATACTAAGGACCAATGGTTGGTTTATGATGAGTCAGATCTGAAGCTTGTGGGATTTACAGACTCCAGCTTTCAATCTGACCATGATGACAGC
This sequence comes from Cocos nucifera, assembly GCA_006176705.1. NCBI lineage: Eukaryota > Viridiplantae > Streptophyta > Magnoliopsida > Arecales > Arecaceae > Cocos > Cocos nucifera. Next base: position 97,224 of record QRFJ01006706.1, on the reverse strand, counting down.
AGAAGCATATCGGGATATATCTTTACTCTGAATGGTGGAGCCATCTGCTAGAAGAGTTCTAAGTAGTATACTATGGCGGACTTTATTTGTGAAGCAGAGTACATGGCAGCATCAGATGCTGCAAAGAAAGCTGTGTGGCTGAGGAAGTTTATCATCAAGCTCGGAGTAGCATCCTTCCTTGATGGTTCGATCCCGCTTTACTACGATAGCACTAGTACCATTGCTCAGGCAAAAGAACCGAAGGCACACCAACAGATGAAGCACATTTTGTGTCGTTTCTACCTGGTCTGAGAGATCATGGATCGAGGTGACGTCGACCTTCAGAAGATCGATGGAAAGAAGAACTTGACTGACCCCTTCATTAAAACCCTAGCGATAAAGGAGTTCGACAACTACAAGTCAAAGATGGATATTAGATACTATGCCGAGTGGCTTTAGGATAAGTGGAAATTATTGAAAAAAGTGTCCCAAAGCCAATCATCAACTTATTGACGATTGAGCTACATTGTATCTGTAATTGATTCATTAATAAATAAAATATATTTTTGGCATCTTTTCATCATAAAGTATGTATCTTCTAATGAACTTTATTATTGTGATGAAGTTCTTAGGACTTTTTAGATTTGATAAAGAGAGAATTTATCGATTAGTCCTTAAATTTGTTCATGATCAAATGATAGGCTGTTAATTAGGACGACAGCATCTATCGAGCATAGGTCGCTGTATGCCATATAGGTTGGTTGTCCTCTTAATCAAGAAGTATGAAGATACTAGTATGGCATACAAGTGAGATGTATGGGTACATCATCATAGAACGTAACTAACTCCAGAGCATTCTGCTGTCGAGAATCTCTCTAATGGGATATAGGTATAAGTGTCCCTTAGACCTGAGATCACCTCAGTGACGTGCAAGCAACTCACTATGTTTTGGTACCAAACTAACTAAATTTCTAATTCAGTAATAAAAAGATTTTGGGCACAGTCAAGTACTTGCAAAGTCGGTGTGTGATCAAGATGGAATTGATCACTCCAAGAGTTGGAGAAGAATGTATCACTGTATTTTAGTAGCAAAATCTTGGCTAGGATAATCCATCAGATAGATTTGATATTTTAAAATACAATGTGGATAACCTGATCAAAGTTGATAGTTGAAATCTAAGGTATCCTACGAGCATTTTGGTCAAGGGGATGAATTATATGGAAACTATATCCGCATGGATTCTAAGGATGTTGTTCTACACATTCGACCTATCTGGCCATTGGATACCATTGCTAAATGGTTATTTCGATTGATACAAAAATCTATTTCTATGCTATAAACTTAGGTTTGAACCTATGAGGTCACACACATTAGAGTTCATGATCCGATTGGATGGTTGATCAGCGATTTAGAATCGTTCTAGGGTTAAATGATCAATACGATTGATGTTTAACCTAGTGCAAGTGTTGCAAGAGAATCAATTAGTAATTTGATTAAGAAAGAGGGCTGAAATTAAGTTCAATTAAATATAATTTAATTTAATTTAGTTTGGACTTGATTGGAACAAGTTCGATTGGCTTATTGGATAAGCCAAGTGCAAGGAAGAACTAGTCCTAGTTCAATTAGAACTTGGATCAACCCAATTTCTAATCTAATTAAAAATTCAATCAAAATTAAATATAATTTAATATAATTTAATTAAGTTCTTAATTATATTAAGATCTATTTTAATTAGGTTAAATAAATTTTAATTTTATTTGGTCTAAAGATCAAGTTGGACCAAGTCAAATTGGAAGTCCTAGTGAGACTAGGACTTGTATCAACCAAATCTCTAATTTAATTAGAAATTAAATTAAAATTAAATTTGATTTAATTTGATTGAATTAAGGTCTTGGTTGGACTAAGACCTATTCTAATTGGGTTGAAATAAATCTGATTTAATTTAGTTAAAAGATTTTGTTTGACCAAGTCAAATTGGAAGTCCTAGTATGACTAGGACTTCCCTCCTTGCGCCACCTTAGCCCCAACGCCCCCCCCCCCCCCCCCCCCCCCAACTCCTATTTTTTAGGATTTTTTCATGGAAAATCCTCTCCGTAGTCCCTCTCATGCATGCCCTTCTCTTCCTCTCCTATTTATTTGAGAATTAGTTAAGGACCAAGTCAATAGATGGAAAGTTGTTGTGGTATTGGACTCTATATGATAGAATCCCAACAAACATTGACTCTTCCCTTGTGTGCCGCCCCACCCTGATTTATTTTTTGATTTTCATGGTAAAAAGAGGGTTTTTGTGTGCTCTTTTGTGATGGTCCATGGCATGGGATGAGGAGGGGGCGCCTAAGTGTTGGGCGCCCCAACTACTTGCCATATATGGTCCTTCCTTGTCTAGAAATTTGACCTAGACAAGGCTCTTCCATAACTTATTATTTAAAATAAATTTTCACTTAAATTTTTTGTGAAACATATACCTTTGAGAGAGGATTTGGGTGTGTGAAAATTAGAGGGAAATGATTCTTGGGCATTGAGATTCAATAGACACAAAACTAGGTGTCTAGGTGAGAGCAAAGAGAAGTAGAAGAGGGTCTTCTTCTAGGATTGCTGTGTTCACCTCTTTTCTTTTTCCTCTTTTGAGTTTTCTGAGAGTGTATCACATCTAAAACCTCCTCTTCTCCTTCTCCTCTTTGGAAGAGTCCAAATTCAGAAGAAGAAGTCATTTGATTGACCATCAAAGAAAGATCAGCATAGTACTAGCATACTGTGTTGATTTTTTGCATTAGGATTTCTAATAGTGCTCATAGGCTCGTGTGGATGACTTCTAGAGATCGGATGCATTTACATCTTGTGACTTCATCCTAAAGTCTGGATCAGCAAGTTAGAAGGTCTAACTTGCATAGATAATAGATCTGATCTATTGATTTTATTGCTGCATTAGATGTAGTATTGTTGCATGTTGATAAGATCAACATGTTTTCTATTCTTTATGTTTTTTAATTTCTGATTTAATAACATACCATGATCATATAATAGATCTTAGATTTAGGATATTTTTAGATATTTAAAATTAATTTTTAATTAATTTTAGTCTTTCACTATCTGATCTTGAAAAAGTTTCAAGATCTAGTCCTGAAACCCTAGATCTGGTTCCTTCACATAGCAGAGAGGTAGAGGAGGCACTCCTGAAATTTTGGTGGGCTCATGACACATGTAGCTCACCAACTCTCTTCCCTAACCCTAGGTAGGAAACCTAGGGTATGCTCTTAGAAAAACCCTGCGCCCAACTCTCTATGTTTTTTCTTTCACTTAGACTTATTTTGACTTTTCACTCATGCATGAAAGAAGGAATACATGGAGACTCTTCTCACTCTAGGAATCAGTGCATGTCCCATTGTAAAACCCAATTTAAATTTTCTTTTTCAGCATTCACAACATGTAGGGGATAAGAATAGATTGTTGCATATTCAAATTCAAACACCATTTGAATTTAAATGGGCAACAAACTAATGCTTATCCTCTAGGGCATGACAAAGCCTGAAGCATGCCCTCTTCGTGCGTGAATTCCATTATGAGAATCTCATTCTCATTGAGAATAAAATGGGCACACAAAGGTGAGGTGGTGCATGGATAAGAATGGGTTGGTTTTCATTTAAATTTGAATCCCATTCAAATTAGAAATGTTAACCAATACCCTTATCCATTTGGGGCATTGAGAAGGTGGGCGTGAGAAGGCTTTATGCATGGGAGAAAATTCATAAGAACCTTTCTCATGAATTTCAAATGGGTGTAGGAGAGATGAGGTGGTGCAGGAAGAAGACTAGTTAAACTAGTCCAAACTAATTCTATCCAATTGAACTAACCCAAAAAAATTTGGCTCGACCCAATTAGACCAGATTAGATCCAACATAATTAGGAATTGATCAAGCTCAACTCCCGATCAATCAGAGATCAAACCTCCTCAGTGATTAGGTTATCATATAACCTAATCGGGTCAAACCCAATTGAATCGAATTCAATTGGACTTGATCCAAAAATTATTACTCGATCAACTTGAGTTAATTAGTGATCAAATTACTAATTAAATCTTTCATAAATACAAAGTCTAAATCTGGTAGATATTCGAAAAATAGAGTCCATCAATATGAAACCCTGATCGAAGAGTCCCAAACCAATGGGACTCTTGACCCCGATGCCCAAATTTGGTGAAACTCATGACTATAGAGTCCCAGATAGGTAGGACTTAGAGTCCACACCTAGTAGGACTCTTAGTCAAAGAGTTTTAGTTTAGTAAAACTCTTGACCATAGAGTTTTAGTCCAGTAGGACTCTTCACCAGCCATCAGATCGAGTAGGAACCTCTAGTGTGTGTGACTCCATAAGTTTGATCCTAAGCTGGTAGCATAGAAATCACTTTCTTTATCAATCAAAATGATCATCTAGTAATGGTACCCGATATTCGGATAGATCGAATAGTCGTAATCGCAACATTCAGAATCTATGCGAATATGGTTATCGTATAATTCATCCCTTTGACCTCTGTGTATAGAATGACTCCAAGTTAAACTGTCAACTCTCATAAATACATCCAAATCATATCTCAAAGCAATTAGTCCATGACTCCTTACTAGGACTATCCTGACCAAGGTTTTTATTAAATTAAAATATAATTGAACATAGCTCCTGAACCAGAGTGGTCAATCCCATCTTGACTCACACAATGACTCTTCAAGTACTTGACTATGCCCAAAAATCTTTCATCACTGAATTAAAAATTCAAACAGTTCAGTACCAAAGCACAGTGAGTTGCTTGAAAGTCACCATGGTGATCTCAAGTCAGAGGGACTATTATACCCATATTCCATTGGAGCAAATCTCGATAGTAGAAAAGCTCCATTGTTAGTCACGTTCAGTGCAGATGTACCCTTATATCTTACTTGCATGCCATATCAGTGTCTTCATACTCCTTAGTTAAGAGCACAACCAACCCATATGACACACAACGATAAGCACTCGATAAAAATTATCGTTCTTAGTAACAACATATCATTTGGTTGTGAATAAATTTAAGAACTAAACGATAATCCTTCTTTATCAATTCTAAATAGTCCTAAGGACTTCAGCACAATACAGAAGTTCATTAGAAGATGAAAAAGTTTATGACAAAAAATATCAAAATAATTTTTATTTATTTATTTATAATTCATATATAAATATAAGAATCGGCACAACCATCAATAGGTCGATGATTGGCTTTAGGACACCATTCCCAATAATATTCTTCTTGGACTAAAGCCAATCAGTGTAGTATCTAATATCCATCTTCGACTTGAAATCATCGAACTCATCCACCATAACAGCTTTAGTGAATGGATCGGTCAGGTTCTCCTTTCCATTGATCTTTTGAAGCTTGATGTCACCTCGATCCATGATCTCCCAAACAAGATGGTAGCAGTGCAAAATATGCTTTGTCTGCTAGTATGCCTTTGATTTCTTCGTCTGAGCAATGGTTCTAGAGCTATCATAGTAGAGTAGAACTGGACCATCAAGAAAGAATGCTACTCCAAGTTTGGTGATGAACTTTCTTAGTTACACTACTTCTTTGGCAACATCTAATGCAACGACATACCCTCGCATACTGAGTCAGCCATGGTATGCTGCTTGAAACTCTTTTAACAGACAGTTCCACCATTAAGGGTAAACACATATCCTGACATACTCTTGTTATCTATGATCTCAGGTATGGTGCTCTCAAGCCTTGAAAGTAGGTGAAAAGAGAGCAAGGAGCAAATGGAATCAACCATCGAAAAGCTTCGATGAACGCTTCAGAAGAGCTGGCTTGGATTCTATTAGAAGAGCCAGCCTGAGCTGCAGAAGAGCCAGCCCGAGCCGAAGATAAGCCAACTCGAATTCAGAGAGAGCTGGCTCAAGCAGAAGTCTAGAAAGTGTATCAGGCTAATACCTAAAAGAGCTGGGTCGGTTCCTATCAAAGCCAGCCCGAGTAGAAGTCGAGCAGTAGAATAGAGAGTTATGATTCGAACTCTCGTAGGAGGCATAACTATCGAGCTGACTCGATTGCTGATCGAGCCAACTTGAGTAGTGAGCAGAATAGAACGTAGTTTGTATTCTGGCCTGAGATTAGGTTTAATCCTAGGAACTTAGGGTCTTAGTTTGTAAGATCCTAAGGGGGCTAACCTATGGATTGGACTAGGATCTGTCCAATAGGTGTGTGCATGGGAGACATAGGTGTATATGGGCTCGGAGAGTGCATTACATTAGATTAGCTAGAAAAGTTTTTTAGGTTGGATCTTATTTGACCGGGTATATATGCTCTGTATTGAGTTTTATAAACTAAGCATGAAATCAATACAAGCCTTTTCTTCCTAAAAAATCTCTCTTCCTCTCTCATTCTCTTCTTTCTCTCCATGCCTAGGGTTTGCTAGGGTTTCAATAGAATGACCATCCTTTTTTTCAAATCCTTGTTGTTGTTTTTGCAATCATCGAGTAGCAAGGATTGATCCCAACAGATTGATATCAGAGCGGCTATCTAGTTACAATAATTGGTATCAGAGCCTTGGTGTTAGATCTGATGGAGAAAAGGTTAAAGCTTTGCCTGGGGTTGTGGTAAGGTGCCGAATAGATTCCTTTGAATATAGTTTATTCTCTTTTGTGTTTGGTTATTGGAATCTATTTGGGATGGCATCGAGTACCATCAAGGCAAACTTTGAAAAGTTCGATGGCAAGGATAACTTTAGCCTTTGGCAGCAAAGGATGAAGGATCTGCTGGTATAGAATAGAATCTACAAGATCTTGACTCATAAAAGATCAGAAAATATTTCTATTGAAGAGTGAGAGGAATTTGAAGAGATAGCCTTCAGTATGATTCGTATCTACCTCATTGATGAAGTTCTACTAGAGATTAACATGAAAACCACACCGAAGAAACTTTGGTAGAAACTGGAGAATACATATATGGGCAAGAACATGACAAACAAGTTATGGTTGAAGAAGCAGCTGTACAGTTTGTGGATGTCCAAAGGAGAAGACCTAGTTTCCCACATCTAAAAGTTCAATCAAGTTTGCTCAACTATTATGAGTCTTGATGTAAATATTGATGAGGAGGATAGAGCTCTCTTGTTATTGTATTCACTGTCCATAACATATGATGATCTCATTACTACTCTGGTGTATGAAAATTAGACATTAAACTTCAAGAAAGTGGTTAGAGTTCTTAGGTCCAACGAGCGAGAGTGGTGCTCTATCATCTGAAGATAGTGGAGAAGATATACTGATAGTATCAAATGGAGTAACAGAGTTAGACAATCACTGGACACTGGATTCAGCATGTTTCCACCATTATACTGCACATTGGGAGTGGTTCTAATCTTATGAAAGATTCGATGGAGGAAGTGTAAGTCTTGGAGATGATTATCGATATAAAGTTGCTGGTGTTAGTACAGTCAGAGTGAGGATGTATGATGGTATCATATGAACACTCGTAATGTGAGGCATGTACCAGAACTGAAGAAGAACTTGATATCCTTGGGTTACTTGGAAGAACAGAGATATGCTTTCAGTTGTCAGCCAGGCAGTAGGTGTTTGAGGATTTTCAAGGATGCATTGGTGGTGATGAAAGGAAGAAGACTTAGCAACAATCTATATAGGATGGAGGGTTTAGTGGTTACAGATAGTGTGGAGGTATCTATAGCAGCACAGGAGGAGTAGCTAGCCTACAAGCTATGACACTATCGCATGGGTCACTTGAGTGAGAAGGGGCTCATAGAGTTAAGTAGGAGAGGTCTGATTCTAGCAGTCAGAAAGAAAGGAGATGACCTATATGAGTCCTGTATTATGGCAAATAGCATAGAGTTTCATTTGTCAGTAGTACCAAGCAAAGTAAAGCTATTTTGGAGCTTATTCATTCAGACGTATGGGGATCGGCACCTATTGCATCTCGAGGTGGAGCAAGATATTTTATCACCTTTATAGATGATTTCTTCAGAAAGGTATGGGTCTATCTAATGAGGAAAAAATCAGATGTTTTTGCCTGATTTAAAATCTAGAGAGCTAAGGTGGAGAAGAAAATAGGGCAGCCAGTGAAGTATTCGAGGTCTGATAATGAAGGAGAATACACCAGGCTAGCATTTAGAAGATACTATGAAAAAAATAAAATAAAATACCATTACACAGTGAAGATGACCCCTCAGTAGAATGGTGTCGTAGAGAGGATGAATCGAATACTACAGACAAGGCCAGAAGCTTGAAGCTGTAGGCATCACTGCCCAAATCATTTTGGAGTGATGCTCTTATTTATGCATGTTTTCTTGTGAATAGATCTCTCCATAAAAAATTAAATGGAGGACTTTCAGAGGCTGTCTGAAGTGGGAAGAAGGTGGAGCTTGGCCACCTAAAGATGTTCGGCTATTCTACATATGCTTTGGAAGAAGAAGCCGACAGAAGCAAGTTGGACCTAAAGTCATAGAAGATAATATTCATCGGATTTCCATGAGATGTGAAGGATTTCTTGCTGTGAGATTCACATTGTCAGAGGTGTGTCATTAGTCAGAATATGATATTTGATGAAAAGAGTATCATGTTGAAGCTGGAAAGTACAGATAGAGTTGTGAAGACAACATAGGATAGCATGGGAAAGGTCTCGAATACAAATGATTTGCCCTCAACATCAACCTTGGGTCATGTTCAGTTTGAGATGGAGATAGGTAGGAATGGTGATACACCTATGGAGGACCAGCATGGAAAGCGATCTATCTTGGAAGAAGTGCTGAGGCAACCACAGGTAGCAGACTTGTAGGGTACTGCAAGGAAAGTAGCACTGCACAAACCAAAATGCACCGTTCGCAAATCGATGCGATATGGTATTGATGAGACTATCTCCTATGCTCTCATCACTGCCAATAAAGATCCAGAGAATTTTGAGAAGGCCATGGAGAGTCCAGATCGAGAGTCATGGATGCAGGCCATGATGGAAGAGATGGAGTCTCTCAGGAAGAATCGGATATGGCAGCTGGTAGATCTACCGAATGATGCTCGACCTATTGGCTCCAAATGGGTTTTCACTAGAAAAGAGTCACCTTTAGAGCAAGGTGGAGTGAGGTACAAGGCTAGACTGGTATCCTAAAGATAGTTACAGAGAGAAGGAATTGATTACTCAAAAGTCTTCTCTTTGATTGTTAGACATATATCTATCAGGATGATATTGAGCATAGTTGCTGCTTATGATTTAGAGCTGGAGCAAATAGACATTAAGACAATGTTCCTCCATGGAGATTTGGAGAAAAACATATACATAAAGCAGCCACAGGGCTTCAAGAAGCTTGGGTTAGAGGAAGAGGTCTGTTTACTGAAGAAATCACTGTACGGATTGAAGCAGTCTCCTAGATAGTGGTACAAGTGGTTTGACACTTATGTGAGAAGTATTGAACTTTTCAGGTGTGATCATGACCCGTGTATATATGTGAGGTCTCTGAAAGATAGATCTTGGTTAAACTTACTCTTGTATGTAGATGACATGTTGATAGCATGCAAGAGTAAGGAAGTTGTGCAGGAGTTGAAGGAAGCATTATCTCGAGAATTTAAGATGAAAGACTTGGGGCCTGCAAAAAGGATCCTAGGTATGAAAATTGTCAGAGACAAAACTAAGAGGCTGCTACATCTATCTCAGGGAGGATACATCAAGAAGATCTTATAGAGGTTTAGTATGAAGGATGCTAAATCGGCAAAGCTACCACTTGCCGGGCATGTTAGACTCTAAGATTATGTCACCACAGACTGAGATGGAGGTTCAGGAGATGGAAAAGATTTCATATGCTTCTGGTGTGGAAAATATTATGTACTCTATGGTATGTTGTAGGCTAGATTTAGCCCATGCAGTGAGTCAGGTGAGCAACTTTATGGCTCAACCTAGAAAGGAGCACTGGAGAGCACTAAAGGGTATCTTCAGATACTTGATAGGATCAGTTGGGATCGGCATCTACTATGGTCAGCGAGAAGGTGCTAAGAAACATCCTAACATGTCTAAGAAAGCTCAAGGGCTAATAAAGGAATTTATGAATGCAGATTTTGGTGGAGATGTGAATACTCAGCATTCGACTATAGATTTTGTATTCAGCTTGTATGGAGGTCCAGTCTCAAAGAGATCATGCTTGCAACCAATTATAGCCTTGTCCACTATTGAAGCATAGTACATTAGCATCACGAAGGTAGTGAAGAAAGCTCTATGGTTGAAGGGCTTGGTGCTGGAGATGGGATACCCATAGGATGCAGTCAGGATGCATTGTGACAGTCAGAGTGCTTTGTTACTCGCACAAAACTCAAAGTATCATGTGAGGACCAAGCACATTGATATCAGATACCACCAAATCAAAGAGCTAGTAGAGGATGGTGAAGTAGAGTTGGTAAAGTTTCACACCAAGGAGAATCCAACTAATGTGCTCACAAAGGTACTTCCATAGAATAGCTTTTACAATTGCATGGTATTAATGGGGTTGTCAGATAGAGCTGAGTTCACAAAGACTTAGGAGCACCAAGATGGAGATTGTGAGCTTAGGTATGGTGCTCTCAAGTCTTAGAAGTAGATAGAATGAGAGCAAGAAGCAAATAGAATCAACTATCGAAAAGCTTTGGTGAATGCTTCAGAAGAGCTGGCTTGGATTCTATTAGAAGAGCCAACTCGAGCTACAGAAGAGCCAACCCAAGCTAAAGACAAGCCAGCTCAAATTCTAAGAGAGCTGGCTCGAGCAGAAGTCTAGAAAGTAGATCAGGCTGATATGCTGGAAGAGTTAGTTTTGTTCCTGTCAGAGCCAGTCCGAGCAAAAATCGAGCGGGCTTGAATCCTGAGAGAGCCAGTTCGAGCAGCAGAATAGAGAGTTGTGATTCAGGCTCTCGCAAGAGACATCACCATCGAGCCAACCCGATTGCTGATTGAGCTAGCTCGAGTAGTGAACAGAATAGAATGTAGTTTTTGTTCTGGCTTAGGATTGGGTTTAATCTTAGGAACTTAGGGGGCTAACCTATGGATTGGATTGAGATTTGTCCAATGGATGTGTGCATGAGAGACATGGATGTACATGGGCTCAAGGAGTGCATCACATTAGATTAGCTAGGAGAGTTTTTTAGGTTAGATTTTATTTGACCAGGTATATATACTCTATACTGAGTTTTGTAAACTAAGCATAGAATCAATACAAGCCTTTTCTCCCTGAAAAATCTCTCTTCCTCTCTCATTCTCTCCCTTCTCTCTATGCCTAGGCTTTGTTAGGATTTCAACAGAATGGCTATCCCTTTTCTCAAATCCTTATTGTTGTTTCCATAATCATCGAGTAGCAAGGGTTGTTTTTAATAGATTGGTATCAGAGTGGCCATCTGGTTACAATACTATCATCGTGATTAGACTAAAAATTGAAATCTATAAACCCCATAAGTTTCAAGTCTGACTCACCATAAACAACCCACTGGTTCTTTATATTTCTCAAATACTTTAGGATGATTTTAACAATCTTCCAATGGTTCTTCTAGATCATATTGGTATCTACTCACTATCCCTAGTGAGTATGCCACATCTGGTCATGTATATGTCATGATGTATATGATAGAATCCACTATCGAAGCATATAGAATTCTACTCATACACTCTCTCTTTGAGGTGTTGTCAAACAATCCCTCTTCGAGAGAGAAATTTCATGGCCTATCGAAAAATAGCCGTTCTTGGAATTTTTTATGTTGAACGTTTTCAGCATAGTGTCAATGTACGTGGACTGGGATAACCCAAGCAATCTTTTAGATCTATCTCTATAGATCTTCATCCCTAGGATGTAGGAAAGTTCTCCCAGGTCCTTCATGGAGAACTATAATGATAGCTAGATTTTTATTTCCTACAGTGCAGAGACATCATTCTTAATTAAGAGAATGTCATCCATATATAATACTAGGAATACTACCGCTGGACCATTAGCCCACTTGTATATGTAGGGCTCTTCTCTATTTTTAATGAAGCCATACTTCTTGATAGTCCTATCAAAACGTATGTTCTAACTTTGAGATACCTTCTTCAGTTCATAAATGGACATTTGAAGCCTACATACCTTACATTCATCTATGGATGTGAATCCTTCAGGTTGTATCATATACACCTCTTCGTCCAGCTCTCTATTAAGAAAAGCTATTTTCATATCCATCTGCCAGATTTTATAATCCAGATGGATAGCTATCACAAGCATGATCTGGATGGACTTAAGCATTGCTATAGGAGAAAATATTTTATCATAGTCTGTACCATAATATTGATGATACCCCTTGGCAACCAGATGGAGTTTATAGATCTCCACCTTCCCGTGTGTGCCTCTCTTCCTCTTGAAGATCTACTTACACCCTATGAATTTTATCCCTTCGAATGGGTAAAATAATGTCCATACATCATTGACTTTCATGAACTTCATTTCAGATTTTATGGCCTTAAGCCATTTCTCAGAGTCATATCTCTGCATTGCATCCATATAGGTGATCAGATCCTCGTCGTTCTCATCGAGTTTGATAAGATCACCATCCCAGATCAAGAAATCGTAGTATCTGTCCGACTGACATGGTGCTCTACCAGACTGCCTTAAGGATGCAGGTTCAATGGGCTCCAGATCTAATCAAATCAAATTCAGTTGGGGTTTAGCTACTTGTGTTAGTTTTTCCACCTGCCAAACTTCCTTAAGTTCGATCTTAGAGGCATTAGTTCCTTCACCAAGAAACTCTTTTTTCAAAAAGATTGCCTTAATGCTGATAAACACTTTTTGCTCATCAGCTAGGTAGAAGTGATATCCTCTGATCTTTTTTGGGTATCCTATAAAATAATACTTATCAAACTTAGGTCCAAGCTTGTCTGTTACTAAATGTTTGACATAAAACAGACACCCCCAAATCCTTAGGTGTGAGAGTACTGGCTTATGTCCTATCCATAAATATGGCATTTTGGTTACAGTCTTACTCGGAATTCTATTCACAATATAACAAGCCAACTCGAGTGCATATCCCCATAAGAAGATCGACAGATTGGTAAACCCCATCATGGATTGGACCATGTCTAATAGGATCCGATTTCTCCTCTCAGATACACCATTATACTATGATGTTCTGGGAGGAGTCCACTAGAAGAGAATCCCATTCTTCCCAAGATATGTTAGAAACTTACTAAAAAAGTATTCTCCCCCTTAGTCAAATTGAAGAGATTTAATACTCTTCCTACTTTGCTTCTCTACCTCATTATGAAATAGTTTGAATATTTCAAATGACTCCGACTTATGCTTTATTAAATAGACATACACATATCTTGATAGGTCGTCCGTGAAGATTATGAAATAGAAATATCCATCTCTGGCACTTAAGCTCATAGGTCCACATATATCTGAATGTACTAGACTCAGGAGTTTACTGGCTCGCGCATCCTTTTTAGTAAAAGATGACTTAGTCATCTTACCAAGAAGATAGGATTTATAGGTTAAAAGTGATTCATAATCATCGACTTCAAGAATTCCTTCTTAAGCCAACCTGCTTATTATGTTCTTGTTGATATGACCTAGCCTACAGTGCCAAAGATAGACTTCAGACACATCACTAGTTCTAGGGCATTTACCAAAAAACTGAACCACATTAGTAGGCTGTGATAGTAACTAAATTTCATTATTCAACTATCCAACAAACATTGTAACACTATTCAAAATGATATTAAAAATATTTTTTTTATTAAAAATTCATAATTGTACATGGCCAAAAGGCCTACATAAATAACTTCAATAAAAAGCTTGGACAATAATGACATTCAGGAAGAATTACATTACTAGAATTGATTACAACGTTCATGATTCCTAAAGCTAGAACTGGAACTTATTTTCCATCTCCAATATTCAAAAATCTCTCGCCTTCATCAAATCTCCTACTGACCTGTAAATCCTGCATCAAATTATAGATATAAAAAGAACTTTTGATATCTAATACCCAGACAGTAGTATCACATATTGAGAAGTTGCAAGATGTTATCATATAATTATCTTGCTTAGGAACTGCTTGTTTCTTCCTTGGCCTATTTGGATCCAAAAAGGCAATGTACTAAAGATAATTCCTCTTCTAGTGCCCCTACTTCTTACAAAAAAAGTATTCTACCTGGCTCTGGTCGAGCTTGTGCTTCTTGGTCTGACCTTGTGGAAACATCCCAGCATGGAGCTACATCTTCTTATTTTCCTTCTTCTTATTCTTCTTTCTTTTCTTAAAGGGTCAACGACCAGAAGAAGATCCTCCCACTATATTCACCAACTTCTTGTGGAGCTGGTGATCCTTCTTAAAGTTTTATAGCAACCTAAATAAATCATGGTAGTTCACTATAGGCTTTATGATTTTAAAATGAGTAAGAAAGAGGAGAAAAGACTTAGGAAAAGAATTAAAGATCACATCCTTAACGAGCTACTCGTGCACGGGAAAGCCCAACTTATTCAGACGCTTAATCATCTCAATCATGTATAATACATGATCAGTGACTGATGCTCCATCTCACATCCAAGCATTGAAAATGGTATAACTAGTCTTGTGCCTCTTAACATCGTCAGACGCACCAAAGAAGTCATTCAACTTTTTAAGCATCTCTTATGGCTGGGCATTCTCAAACCTATGGCTAAACTCATCATTCATTGTCGCTAGCATAATACACCAAATGGTGGTACAATCATTAAGCCACTTTTAATAAGTGTCTTGGATCGTGCCTCTAGCATTTAGAGCTGGCTCCTCAAGTGCAGGATCCATCAAAATATATAGGATCCACTCATGCTCCAGGATGATCTTTAACTTTCGATGCCAACTATTGAAGTTAGGTTTCATAAGTTTGTCATTGTCTAATAATGATCGAAGCTACAGGATAGTGGCCATTTCTTCATAAAAAGAAAAATCAAATCTAATTAGTATATGAATTATTTATCCTAAAGACTTGAACTTTAGTCTAAAAGTTCTTCCACTATTTTATACGAACTAGTAGCCTCTTCCTCCAATTCGAGGAATTACTTTAATTCCTTAGTGGGTCCTAGAATCTATACACACTATACATGAGCCCAACTTTGAATGATCAACGCATGTGCATATATGGATAGGTTCAAAATCAATTATTTCTCTTAACAACTTTTAGTAATTAAATTTTGCCCTAGAACTTAATCAGTATGCTTTGGCCTCCATTGAAAAGATCCTATTAGGTCCAACCATTAACATGATCATATTTGATGCATCTAACCAACAAATGATCAGGCCAAACTTTGATCGACCAACCTGACCACCATTAGAAAGATATGACCAAACCATCATTTTATGAATGATAATTTCATTAGTCAATAAGCATCAAGTCTTTGGGCCTCCAATAATTATTAAACTAGCAGACCCATTATCACTCAACTTAATGGGAGGCTCTGGCCTAGTTATCAATATAACTATATCATTTTTAAGGATCTAATAATTTTAGAAGATTTGATTAATTAATTTTAAGAAAAGGAGAGAAGAATTCACCAGCCAATTTGGATCCTCCTACTGACTTTACTAAGTCAGATCAAAAGAATCTAATTTGAGCCAGTATTAAGAGCACCTAAATCAGTCATACTGATTTATCTAATTGACATGGGTGAGTCCAAATCATCAAGTGATTCAATCAAAATCTAACTCACCGAGATGGCTAGGTATGTGAGATCAATGGAAGGGATATGCCAATAACTCATTAAAGATCAAATCAGTGCGAGTAGCTCCCAATTAAAAATCACTAGTCAGACTGTCAAACTTACCTTAGACACCATCTGATTTATTAGTTTCAATTTGACCAACCTAGTAATTTTGGATTCGATCGTGTAGCCATGAATCAAGTCTATTTGGTCCTTGTTAAAAGCATGGACTTACCCAACTACAACTATTGTAATTGAGTCTAAAGAGTTCTTGACCTAATCTAATTTAATATTTGGTTAGATTTGATCAATTACTCTAATTTAGTTCATTCTTTAACTAACCTTAGGTCTAACCCATTTAATGGACCTAATTCTTCTAACCTAATAACCCAAATTTTATGATTAATGACTTAGGATCTTTAATTTATAATTCTAAATCCTAATTTATTTTACTTAATTTTCAATTAAATTTTTAGGCTGAGGGTAGGGGTTCGATATTTTGAAAATATTTTTTAAAATTTTGAAAGATTTTTTATAACATAGCATTGTTCACTAAATTGGTCAACTTATTTTAAAAATGGATTAGCTCATTTCACAAATAGTACTAGTTGTAGATTTTATTTATACTATATAAAAATAATCATGAATCTAAATCTAGATCTAATCTAATATATTCATGATTAAAATTTAGATTAAATCAATTTAAAAAATTCTTTCATCATTTATCTTTAGGAATGAGTTCATGTTGGCACCCCTACCACCATAAGGAATCCCCATCGAATGAAAGAAGATGGCCTTTAAACCATGCTTATCCCTTATGACTGGATGGCTTAGTGGCTCATTCAAGCTCGATTACTAGGCTACTTGAATAAAGTACATATCTAATGTGCAAAAAATTTTTAAAATCTAAAGCATATAAATCATATTTAATGAACCATGCTCTGATACCACTGAAGGTTTTCAATACAGAATTTCTAGCCCTACTTTCAAAATCTTTTTCAAAAATTTATTAAATATAATAGAAAATATAATTAATCTAATTAATTATAAGCTATTGATTAAATCAGAAAAACCTTACACTTAGGATCTAAATATGATGTACATGCTTTGAATTTGAAAAACTGGATTGGTAGCAGTAACTATTTATTACTATAGCTACGTGTTTAGAATACGATACCTTGCACGGATAGTCGATCACCATAATTCGATCATCACTTAAGAGGTCTACTCATCACGATGTAGCCACACAGTGCATCTAGCCTCCATGGATCATCAACATGAGGTTTTGGTCTCAATCGGCTCTTCTCGAGTGCTAGCTCGATGCTGGAATCCTTTAATGGTAGAAGTCAATCGAACTCCTTTGATCTTCATCTACAGACTCTTCAGATACTTTGGATCATTAGTGAACATAGCAGAGAGGTAGAGGAGGCACTCCTGGAATTTTGGGAGGCTCACGACACTCGTAGCTCACCAAATCTCTTCTCGAACCCTAGGTAGGAACCCTAGGGTATGCTCTTAGAAAAACCCTGCACCCAACTCTCTATATTTTTTCTTTCACTAGGACTTATTTTGACTTTTCACTCATGCATGAAAGAAGGAATACACGAAGACTCTTCTCACTCCAGGAATCAGCACACGTCCCAATGCAAAACCCAATTTAAATTTTCCTTTTCAGCATTCACAACACATAGGGGATAAGAATAGATTGTTGCATATTCAAATTCAAACACCATTTGAATTTAAATGGGCAACAAACTAATGCTTATCCTCTAGGGTCTGAGAAAGCCCGAAGCATGCCCTCTTTGTATGTGAATTCCCTTATGAGAATCTCATTCTTGTTGAGAATAAAATGGGTGCAAAAAGGTGAGGTGGCACTTGGATAAGAATGGGTTGGTTTTCATTTAAATTTGAATCCCATTTAAATTAGAAATGTTAACCACCACCCTCATCCATTTGGGGCATTGAGAAGGTGGGCATGAGAAGGCTTTATGCATGGGAGAAAATTCATGAGAACCTTTCTCATGAATTTCAAATGGGTGTAGGAGAGATAAGGAGGCCCAGGAAGAAGACTAGTCAAACTAGTCCAAACTAATTCTATCCAATTGAATCAACCCAACTAAATTTGGCTAGGCCCAATTGGACTAGATTAGATCAAAATTAATTAGACTTAATTAGGCTTAATTAAATTCTAATAAAATTAAAAATTGATTAAGTCCAACTCCTGATCAAATCAAAGATCAAACCTCCTCAGCGATTAGGTTATCTTATAACCTAATCGGGTCAAGCCCAATTGAATCAAATTCAATTGGACTTGATCCAAAAATCATTACTCAATCAAATTAAGTTAATTAATAATCAAATCACTAATTAAACCTCTCATAAATATAGAGTCCAAATTTGGTGGTGTCCAGGTAATAGAGTCCATCGATATGAAACCCTGATCGAAGAATCCCAATCGGTGGGACTCTTGACCCCAATGCCCAAATTGAGTGGAATTTATGATCATAGAGTCCAGACTATCAATCATAGAGTCTCAGATAGGTAGGATATAGAGTCCTAGCCTAGTAGGACTCTTATTCAAAGAGTTTCAGTCCAATGGAACTTTTAACCATAGAGTTTCAGTCTAGTGGGACTCTTCAGCAGTCAATAGATCAGATAGGAATCTCTAGTGTGTGTGACTCCATAGTAATAGTACCAATCAAAGTGACCATCTAGCAATAGTATCCGACATCTAAATAGGTCAAATAGTCATAATCGTAATATTCAGAACCTACGTGAATATGATTATCATACAATTCATCCTTTTGATCTCTGTGTATAGGATGACTTAGAGTTAAGCTATCAACTTTGATAAATACATCCAAATTGTATCTCAAAGCAATTAATCCCGTGACTTCTCACTAGGACTATCCTAGCCAAGGTTTTTGCTAAATTAAAATACAATTGAATATAGCTCCTAAATCAAAGTGGTCAATCCCATCTTGACTCACACACTGAATCCTCAAGTACTTGACTGTGCCCAAAAATCTATCATCACTGAATTAGAAATTCAAGTAGTCTAGCACCAAAATACAGTGAGTTACTTAGAAGTAATCATGGTGATCTCAGGTCGGAGGGATATTATACCAATATTCCATTGGAGCAAATCTTGACAGCAGAAAAGCTCCAAAGTTGGTCATGTTCAGTACAGATATATCCTTACATCTTACTTGCATGCCATATCAATGTCTCCACACTCCTTAGTTAAGAGGATAACTAATCCATATGGCACACAATGATCTATACTCGATAAACGTTGTCATCCTTGGTAACAACATATCATTTGATCGTGAACAAATTTAAGGACTAAATGATAAATTCTCCTTTGTTGATTCTAAATAATCCTAAGAACTTCACTACAACATAAAAGTTCATTAGAAGATAAAAGAATTTATGATAAAAAAATATCAAAATAATTTTTATTTATTTATTTATAATTCATATACAAATACAAGAATCAGTATAATCGTCAATAGATTGATGATTGACTTTGGGATACCATTCCCAACAAAATCTACATTTTCTAATAAACTTCATGTTGTAATAAAGTTCTTAGGACTATTTAATTTTGATAAAAGGAGGATTTATTGATGAGTCCTTAAATTATTTACGAGCAAATAATACATTGTTAACTAGGATGATAATGTTTATCGAGTGTAGATTGTTATGTGCCATTTAGGTTGGTTGTTCTCTTAACCAAGGAGTGTGGAGACATTGGTATGGCATTCAAGTGAGATATAAGGGTATATCATCATGGAACATGATAAACTCTAGAGCATTCTACTATCGAGAGTTGCTCTGATAGGATATGGATATAAATATCTTTTAGACTTGAGATCACCACACGGTGGCTCGCAAGCAACTCACTATGCTTTGGTGCTGGATTACCTAAATTTTTAATTTAGTGATGGAAGGTTCAGGGCATAGTCAAGTATATGTGAAGTCAGTCAATGATCAAGATGGGATTGATCACTCCAAGAGTTTGGAGAAAATGCATCACTATATTTCAATTTAGCAAAATCTTAGCTAGGATAATCCATAAGATAGATTTAGTATTTTAAAATACAATGTGGATGACCTAATCATGGTTGACAGTTAAACTCAGAGTTGTCCTATGAGCATTAAGGTCAAGAGAATGAATTATTCGAAAACTATATCCATATGGACTCCAAGAGTGTTGCTTTACACATTCGATCTATCCAGCCATTGGGTATCATTGCTAGATGGTCACTTTGATTGATACATAAATTTGATCTTGTGCTACCGGCTTAGGTTCAAACCTATGGGGTCACATACATAAGAGGTCTCGATCTAATCGGATGGTTGATTAACGATTTAGAATCATTCTAAGATCAAATAATTAATACGATTGATATTTAATCTAGTGCAAGTATTGTAGAAGGATTGATTAGCAATCGGATTACTAATTAGCTTAATTTGATTAAGCCAAATGGCTAAGATTAAGTCTAATTGAATAAAATTCAATTAGATTCGATTTGAACTTGATTGGATCAAGTCCAAAAGGTTTATTGGATAAGCCAATTGTAAGGAAGAACAAGTTTTTGTTCAATTAGGACTTGTATGCACCTAATTTCTAATTTGATTAAAAATTAAATTAAATTTAAATCTGATTTAATTAGACTCTTAGTTGGACTAAGATCATCTAGAGTTGGGTTGCATTAGTTTTGATTTAATTGGATTCAAATAATAAGTTGGATCGAGTCAAAATTAGAAGTCCTAGTGTAACTAGAATTTCTCCATCTTATGCCACCTTGCTTTCCATGCTCCCCCATGCTAATTTTCTTAGAATTTTTATGAAAAATTTTATTTCTAGAGAGTATCCATGCCTCTTTTACGTCTCCCATCTTTTTAGAAGAAAATTAGTTGTGGAATAGGTCAAAACAACTTGCCAATTTTTTTGGAATTTTCATGAAAAAAAATATTTCTAGAGAGTATCCACACCCCTTTTATGTCTCCCATCATTTTAGAAGGAAATTAGTTGTGGAATAGATCAAAATAAATAAGTTGTTTTGACCTAGGACTCTCTCCTTATCTCTTTAAGGTATCAAACCACCTAATTTTTCTTTGATTTTTTAATGAAAAATAGAAGACTTTTGTGTGCATATTCCTTGGAGTCAATGCAAAAAAATAAGGAGGTGGTGCCTAAGAGTTTGGTGCCCCAATTCTTGCTCAATTTGGACATGTCTTTCTAGGTATTTGACCTAGACAAGGATTTTATCATAATTCTCTATTTAAAGGAAGTTAGGGCATAAAATTTCTACAAATTTTATATCTAAGAGAGAGTGTTTGGGCATGGAACCCTTGGGTGCTAAGGGTCTTTGGGTGTTGGGCTTTGTAAAGGTGCATTGTGTCTTAGTGAAAAGAAAGAGACAAGAGAAGTCCTCTCTAGGATTTCTCTTAGATCTTTTTTATAATCTTTTTAAAAGAAAAAGATGAGAAAAAAGAGTTCTTTCAGATCCTTTCATCTCCTTTTTGGTCCTTGGAGAGTCCAAGATCATTCGAAGAAGAGGATTCACCATCAATCGTCAAAGAAGGATCAATCCAGTGCTAGTATACTATACTGATTTTCAGTTGCTGGACTTCAGATCAATGATCGAGACTTTGTATGGATTTTTCATAGAGACTAGATGCATGTGTAGCTTTAAGTTATGACCTCAGCCTTGGATCAGCAAGTTAAAGACCCCGACTTGCAAAAGATAAAAGAGATTCAATCTCTTTCTCCCACTAGATTAGATCTAGTTTTGATTTGATATTGATATGATCAACATCATAATCTTTGTTTGATATTTAATTTTAGATTTATTTGCAAGCATAGATTATGTTATTAGATCCTGAATCTAGGATTTAATTATATATTTTTAATAAATTAATATAATTAATTTATTACTTTCACTGATCTATTTTGAAAAAGTTTCAAAATACCTACATGAAATCCTAGATTTTTTCTTTAGAGGGCACAAAGACAACTTTGGTAGTTAGGAGCTGTTTAGACCTAAGATAATCTTAAGTAGAGTTTTATCATGTTTATAACTTGTTTGCTAGTAAAAAGTTAAATCTAACTAAAATACTCTCATCTATTATCTATAGGTCTAGGATTCTCTTAGGACTCTCATCTTTAGAATTCTTCTTCTTCATCCTCTCTCCTCTTTTCATATAAAAATAATAAAAAAATAATAAAAAATAATAATAAAATAAAAAAATAAAAAAACTAAATACATAAACTTGGGATACCCTAATTTTATGGTTGCATGCTTGATCATAGATCATTACAGCTAGAACTACGACCCCTAAATCTTGAAATTGAAAGAACCCTTAGAGTAACCCATATTAAGACTATGGATGTACATAGCAAGACTAATCCACCATACCAATTAAGAGAGTACTTCACTCCTTCATCATATACCTACTGCTCATGTATCCAAGTACCTCATATAGAAGTGACTCAATATGAGATTAAGTCCAGCATCATTTAAATGTTACCATCTTTCTATGGACTTAGTAATGAGGATGCATACAAACTTCTAGATGAATTTCTTGATATATGTTTTACCATCAAAATTCAAAATCTCTTTAATGAGGCCATCAAGTTAAAATTATTTCCCTTTTCACTTAAAGATAGGGCCAAATATTGGCTACATTCATTAGATTTTATGACCATTTCAACCTGGGATCAATTACAAGAAGAATTTCTCAAGAAATAGTTTTCAATTGGAAAAAAAAAATAAATTAGAAAAGCCATAACTAGTTTTCTCCAATTAGAGAGAGTATTATTCCATGAAACTTGGAAGAGGCTCAAAGATCTCATCCATAAGTGTCCACACCATGCCATACCTAAATGGCAACTGATCCAATGCTTTTACGATGGATTGTCAGAAAAGCAAAGACAAATGGATGATTCTTCCTATGGTGGGATATTCATGCTCAAAAACTAGCATGATGCTTGAAAGTTATTCGAGATCCTGAGCAAAAAGTTCTTACATTACATGTTTGCCATGTCTAAAGAAGCTCCTAGGTTAGGACTCAAAAGAGGTGAAATGTATGAGGTAAGTCACTCCATAGATATCTACAGCAAGGTAGATGCACTATCCTAGAAACTCAATTGATTACTATACGATGGTCACACCTCTTTTTCATGTATATAGTCATAAGTGTTTGTATAATCTGCTCGAGTCCTACTCATGCTATTGGTGATTGTTCAGCAGCCCATCAGGTTTCTGAGCTTGTATAGGAGCAAGCCCACCAAGCCCAAATTTATACTATTCCCAGATCAGGAAATGACCCATACTCCAATACGTATAATCCAGACTAGAGAAATCACCCAAATTTCTCTTGAAAACCACAACCTATGGTCAACCTGACTCTCTATAAACCTAATCATTAGGGGATGCAGTTCAAGAACATATCATACGCTTAGTATCATGATGCCCCCAACCTTCTCTTAGCAACTATAGTTCTAATTTTGAGGAGAAGGTTCTATAAGATTTAGCAAGGATAAAAATCCACTCCCAAACTCTTCAATCTCATACATAATCAATCGCTAAGCTAGAGATCCAAATAGGTCAATTAGCTAATGCCATTAGTAGAAGGGAGGAAGGAAAATTACCCAGTCAACCCATAAGCAATCCTATGGGGCAGTATATGGTTGAAAGCTTGAATGGCCATGAGATCTTTCTTGAGCAAGCTAAATCTATGGTGACCTTTAGAAGTGGAAAGGTCTTACAATAGCCAAAAAGAGCCAATACGTTAGGAACCCAAACTCAAACCAAACTACCTAACAAGGAAGACTCCAAGGAGAGGGATGAACCAATTTTTCCAGCACCTACACTTAGAGTTCCATTCCCAAGTGCTCTAGAAACACTTCTACCTTCAAACAAAATAGGGGCCAAGATGAATGAAATGCTTGAACTATTTAAATAAGTCCATATCAATCTTTTTCTTTTAGATGCCATCAAGCAGATCCCAAATTATGCTAAGTTCCTAAAGAATTTGTACACCCAAAAATGCAAATCTAAAGTACACACCCCCAAGAAAGTCCATCTCACTGAGCAAGCTATCTTAGTCTTCTAATATACCACACCATCCAAACTTAAGGACCCTCGTACCCCTATCATCTCCTATGTCATAGGGGACCTAACCATAAAGAAAGCTTTGTTAGATCTAGGGGTGATTGTCAACCTTCTTCCGAGCAGTTTACAAACTTTTTGGTTTTAGAGAATTAAAACCCATGCCAGTTATTTTATAATTAGCTGATAGATCCATTAAGGTACCCCTTGGGATGATTGAGGATATATTGGTCAAGGTGGATGAGTTCTACTTTCCCGTAAACTTTTTTGTTTTTGGAGATGGAATCTGGAAGACACCCTAGCCAAATCCCAATCATTTTAGGCCGACCCTTTCTTGCAATAGCCATTGCTTGCATTAACTATAAGACACGAGCTATGGACATATCGTTTGGAAATAAAAAGCTAAGGTTGAATGTGTTCAATGCTATCACAGGATCAAAAAGTGATGAGTTTAGTGAAGTAAATGTACTAAAGGGACTTGTAGAAGAAGTTACCCCTATTATACCATCACAAGACCTTCTGCAAGCCTATCTAGCTAATTTAGATATGGACAACTTTGACATAGATGGGTACATAGAACAAGCAAACTGCCTATTAGAGCAAACAGATTTAAAAATATGGACCATGAAATATGAGCAAATGCCCCCACCTTCTATCACACCTATAGCTCTTTCATTGGAGGCCCCACCAATATTGGAATGAAAGCCACTCCAAGTTATGTTAAAAGATCCACTCCTAAAGCCTAATGTAACCATTGACTAGAAAGCCCAAATTGTAGGTATACAAAAAGAATATGAAGAAGTTATTAGAGGGACAATCACTAACCCAATAATGGACTGCCTAACCCGAGTGCTATTAGATATATGTGCCATAGAAGCCAGAATTGGCTGACACTTGTAATACACTTCTAGAGGCAAAATTATAATTTTGAGTAAAATCAATAAATGGGTTATTTTCTATCACATGTATATTTAGTGTCTGTGATACATCCTTTGAGTTAATGGTAATGATAATTCATATTTTCAAGAGTTGAAAATTTAAGACATGAATAATCATTATTAACTCATAAATTGCTCCTGACCATAGGATCATCACGAGGATGGTGATTGATCCGGAAGGTTGGTGTACAATCGCTTCTCTTTAGTAGATGAGTCTTGAGTCTACGGTGTGGAGACACCGGAGCGAGAGTACAGGTACTCGTTAGAGAATGAGGGCACTGAGCGTGACCACCTCGAGTAGTCATTAGGGAGTCTACCTTCTCGTCAATGACTGACTCGATGCTGCAGTAGTGTGTCTGGTTCTTTGACCTGAGATGCATCGGCAGTTCACCTTGAGGGTGTTATAGTTTGACTACACCATTACTCGGTCTCCTAGCCATATGGAACCCTGAGGTGTATGTTGGCTATGACATGTTCATTGTAGGAACTGGATTGCATCAAGATGGAATCTATCTACCTCGGTGGTAGAGGAGCAGCCCTATGATGATCATGAGAATCAAGTCCTAGAAAGCCCATGGCCATGGTAGAGTGAAATAATAGAAAGAGTTTCTATTTAGATTTTCACATTGGACTCGAATCGAATGATTACATCATATGACAGAGACTAGGGTTTGACGAGTTCACCTTAACCCTAATCTGATCGGGGCTCAAGATAGAAGAACTTAATCACACAGGTAGCTGCACCAAGAGGTTCGCATTCAGCTCTGATGGGTTGCCACCATATACTGCTAGGTGTCACTGGTGGATTTTGGGAGCAATTAGAATGATTTAGATGATCGATCATTCTAGCTGTTCGAATCAGAAGAGTTCTGATCCATCGAAAGGAGTTTCGATGATGTCGATGATAGAGATCATGACATATCCCATTACCATACAGAACTGAACCTAACTGGGTCACACAAACAAGGGTTTGAATCTGGTGATCATCAATTGAACTGATCTAGTTCAATTGATCTGAATGAGATTCAATTAGGTTCAAGGAAATCGTGCTAGCACTCGATTGAACCTAACGTTCTTCTTTTGCTATCATAAATAAGTTGTCCTGACTGAGCCAAAGGAGTTTGTGCTCAATCAGAGGCCTTCATATGGTCTGACTGGAGGTTGTCCAAGTCAGAAAAGGTTGTCTTATTTTGTAAGACATTACCTGCCATTTTTGGTCACCTGCCATTTCTTGTTCTTTGACTTTGGTCAAAAGTCTACCTTTGACTGGTCAAACATTGACCGTTGACACTTTGACTTTTGACCACATGTCATGCACCTATTGGAGAGCTGGTGGGGGCCTGTCCCCCTACCAGAACCTGGCAAGGAGAAGGGCGCACGCCACCCTAGGCGTGTGCCCAAGTTGGAGGCGCCTAGGAGTCCTTGTTGGACAAGGACTCCATCTCCTTTTTGGATTCCAATTCAGAGTTCTACTAAGAATCCAACTTTGACTGGTCTTAGGCACCCTCTAAGGAGGAATCCAGGGGTCTCTATTCCCACCAATCAGATTTAGATCTGATTTCACAAAGGGTTGTGATTGGTTGGGAGGAAGAGGAGTTGGATCACGCTTAGTCTATAAATAAGACCCTGCGCCCAACTCAGATTAAAAAGAAGAAGCAATTCAATTGAGAAACCCCATGCCCCAAGGCTGCCTCTCCCCTCCTTCCTCCATGCCATAGTCTCTTCTCCCCTTGCTCTCCACGTCCAAAAGGAGTTTTGGACCTTAGGTTGGTGCGATTCAGATCAAAAGAAAGGCGATCAAAAGAAGAAGGCTGCACTGCTGCAAAGGACGACTGCTGATCTTCAAAAGAGTTTTGAAGATCCTCCAGATCAGATCCAGATCTGATTTTTGGAGGTGTGATAGAGAAGAAGAGGATCTCCAGATCCAACCCTGAGTGGATACCGGTAGAGGCCAGGCGCTTGCGTGGCTAAGATCCAGAACCTTCCGCTGCAAACAGGATCATCAACAGGGTAATAGGATTACCCAAATCAGGTAAATTAAATTTGATTTAATTTATCTTATTTTATTTTATTTTATTAAAATAATAAGAATCAGATCTAAAATATATCAAGATCTGATTGGGATCAAGAGAAAAATTTTTGAAATATATCTCTTGATCTGATCAGATCTGAACGAACCTGGACCGGGAAATCAGGATTTTCCCTTCAACTGGTATCAGAGCCATGGTTCTAAATTATTTAGATCTGATTTTAAATTTTATTTTAATTAGAAAATAAAGTGATTTTAGATGTCACATGAGATGTGATCAGATCTGAAATCAAAAAAAATTAAAATTAAATGATTTGGATCTAAGATTAGAAGATATGCATGACTAGTTCTAGAATAGAATAGTTCTATAGAATAGTTCTTGCATGTCTTTGATTTAATCTGATTAAATCATATTTTAGATCTTTTTATTTACTATTTTTCTGATATTATAAGTGTTATAATAACATCTAAAAAATAGCAAATAAAAATTATTTAATTTTAAATATCATATGAGATATGATTGATGCATGTCTAGACTAGTTGTAGAATAGTTCTACATAATTATCTAGATTAGAATTTATTTTGATTAGATCAATTTAAATCTAATTTTTTAGATTATTATGAGATAATTTAGATCTGAAAAATATGCATGATTTGATACATGAGATGTATGCAAAATATGCCATGATTAGATCTAAATTTGTATATGAGATATATGATATAGATCTGATAACTGTTTTGTAGTATTTGACATGTTCCTGATTAAGGCGTTCCTCTTGGCCGTCCGGTCATAAGAACGAAGAAGGGTTTAAAGGCCCTCTCTTCCCATTCGATGGGGTGTTCTTATGATGTGTAGGGGTGCTGCGTGTTCGTCCTTAATCAGAAACCCAAAACTTACTTTCTGCAAAACCCTAGATCCTGAAACCCTAGGATTTATTGTGCATATTTTGTTTATGAACCCAACTTAATTAAGAATTAAGTTTATGGAATATTAATTAGGTCTAAAATTGAGAATTTCAGATCTAAGACATATTCATAATACTGGGTTCGGGCTTGGGTAGCTCAATTAGGTCTAAGCGGTTGATCAAACCGAATCAAGAGTTGGTTAGATGGGATCAACAATGCTTAAATTGACCAGCCTAATAGGATTAAGTCTGGGTCAAGATCGAGTCACGATCAAGCAAGACCTAATTAGGCTCAGAGGTTAGAGTCTGGATTGTAGGCTAACCCAATTGGTTCTGACTCAACAATTTGGTGTCTAAGGTAAGTTTGGCATAGACGACCGACTGGTTTTTAATTGGAAGCTACTCGACCTGAATGCGTTCTTGTACGAGTTAATGGCATATTCCTTCCACCGGTCTCACTTACCTGGCCATATCTGTTGACACAGTTCTGATCTGAGGTGGTCAATAATCCGAGCTAACCCATGCCACTAGGTTAGTCATAATTGTTATGACTAAGCCAAGTCTAGTTTAATGAGACCTGAATCAATTCTCCCTAAGAAAAGATTAAGTCTGAGGTCTTCCACCATTGTAGATGTGCGGGCCCTTCCCGGGGTTGATTGTTCTCGGCTGGATACAGTGGCTCAGTTGCACCGGGAAGATGCAACCATGTCTATTAGGCATTGGATGCTATGGGCTGGAGGATGAGTTGGGCTCAATATTCCGGATACGGTGAGAGACTCAATTAGGAACCCAGTCTATGCAAATGGTGGGTCTGACTTAACTAAGGAGTGGATCAATATTCCGGATACGGTGAGATTCATGAATTAGAGACCAAGTTTGGGTGCACCATGATTAGAGAATCATTGAACAAGAGTTGTTCACTCATTGGCTAACCCATCACCAATAACTGTTAGGTGAGGTGATGAGTCAGTTGGTGAGACCGCACCACCCACTAGAAATCATTAATCGTGGAGATTTTCGCATCTCTACAGAGGGAGTGTAGGGATCCGAGAAAATAGTGGGAGCTAATTTGTTTAAAAATAAAATCCCTAAATAAATTGGTCAAGTCAAAATTACAGTATCTAACTAGAATCTTTGACTCTCTACAGAAATATGTCTGCGTCAAACCCATTGGCACGTATCCTGGACACACATAGACTGACTGGACCCAATTATAAAGATTGGCTCAGGAACTACAAAATTATTTTGGGTTCCGAGAAGTTAACCCATGTTTTGGACCAGGACCCTCCCACCATTACCAGCCCGTCCATCTGTTGAACAGAGAGCGTCTCTGGAAAAATGGATTGACGAAGATAATAAGGCCAGATACTACATGTTGGGCTCGATGTCTGATGAGCTCCAGCGCCAACATGAAGATATCGGGACTGCTCGCCAAATGTTGGCTCACCTGCAGGAGATGTTTGGTGAACAGAGTCGCGCAGCCAAATATCAAGTCACAAAATGACTTTTTAAGGCTAAGATGCGTGATGGGCAGTCAGTCCAAGATCACTGTCTGACAATGATCAAGGACATGGAAGAGCTTGAGAAGCTCGGTGTGAAGTTGGACTTGGACCTGCAGAACGATATTCATTCTGCAATCCTTGACTGATGCATATGGGCAATTCATCATGAATTACCACATGCATAAACTTCAAGAATTCCTTGGCCGAGTTAATGAATATGCTGGTTACCGCTGAGCTTTCTATGAAAGGTTCTAAAGGCTCAGTTCTTGCTATGGAACGGACTTCTTCCAAAAGAAAGTCTTATGGAAAGAAAAAGAAGTCTGTGAAAAAGCAAAAGGTGGAAGGATCAAAGAAGAAGAAGGCAGAATCGAAGAAAAAGGCCGATGGCAAAGGAAAGTGTTTCCATTGCAACAGCGACGGCCATTGGAAGCGGAACTGCCCTACTTACCTGGCCACCCTGAAGAACAAGAAGGAAGGTCCTTCTGGAGGTATGCTCGTTATTGAGTCTAACCTTACGGTTTCTTCTGCATCCAGTTGGGTGCTTGACTCTGGTTCTAGTGCTCATCTGTGCACTTCTATGCAGGGTCTTGAGGATAGCAGGAGGCTGAGGGATGGAGACATGATCCTACGCATTGGTAATGGAGCAAGAGTTGCTGCAGTAGCCGTGGGAACATACCCTCTTGCGATTACCATCTGGTTTAGACTTAGTTTTAAAAGACTGTTATTTATGTGCCTGCAGCTAGCAGGAATTTGATTTCTGTTTCATGCTTAGCACAAGAAGGTTATGTGATCACCTTCTTTAAGGACCATTGTAACATTCTTTATGAAAGAAATAAAATTGCAAATGGTTTCCTTGATTAATGGTCTTTATCAGCTACATATTGATGTACCTGTTCTAACTATCGAGCAAAACGTGAATGCCAAACGACCTAGGGATAGTCCAAACGACAGATATCTATGGCACCTGAGATTAGGTCATATAGCAGAAGATAGGATCAACAAATTGGAGAAAAATGGGCTATTGAGTCCATTGACTTCCGAGTCATATCCAACTTATGAATCCTGTCTTCAAGGCAAAATGTCTAAACTCCCTTTTGTTGGACATGGGCAGAGGGCCACGGATCTCCTTGCCCTAGTATTTCAATGATGTGATCAAAATGTTTGGTTTCATCAAAAACGAAGAGGAACCATGTGTTTTCAAAAGGGTCAGTGGGAGCGCTGTTGTCTTCCTCGTATTGTACGTGGATGACATCCTCCTTATTGGGAATGATATTCCCATTTGATATCAGTCAAGATGTGGTTGTCCAAGGAATTCTCCATGAAAGACCTAGGTGAAGCATCCTTTATTCTAGGAATTAAGGTCTATAGGGATAGACCGAATAGGATGCTAGGACTTTCACAGAAGATGTACATAGAGAAAGTACTAAAGAGGTTTAGTTTGGAAGACTCTAAGAGGGGATTAATACCCTTCAGACATGGTATTCATCTTTCCAAGAAGATGTGCCCCAGCACACCTGAGGAAATAGAACGCATGAGCAAGATCCCTTATGCTTTGCAATAGGGAGCCTCATGTATGCCATGCTATGTACACGACCTGATATAGCCCATGCTGTGAGTGTCACAAGCAGATATCAGTCAAATCCAGGTGAAGAACACTGGACTTCTGTGAAATGTATCCTTAAGTACTTGAGAAGAACTAAGGATATGATGTTGGTCTTTGGTAACGGAGAACTCCTGGTCCAGGGATACACAGACTCGGACTTCATGTCCGATATAGATGATCGAAAGTCGACATCTGGGAGTCTGTTTGTGTGCAATGGTGGAGCTATCAGCTGGAAGAGTTTCAAGCAAACGGTGATAGCAGATTCCACCATGGAAGCAGAATATATCGCTGCATCAGAAGCTGCGAAGGAAGCATTCTGGTATAAGAAGTTTGCTGCAGAAATTGGAGTAATGCCATCAGATGCCATTCCTCTATACTGCGACAACAATGGCGCCATAGCCCTTGCTAAGGAGCCGAGGTCTCACCAGAAATCCAAGCATATTGAGCGGCGATACCACCTCATCCGCGATTACCTCGAGAAGGGTTATGTCGAGGTCAAGAGAGTCAACTCCGCAGATAATGTGGCAGACCCACTTACAAAGCCGTTGGGCCAGCAGAAGATCGAAGCCCACCTTGAGAAGATGGGACTTAGACTTGTAGCCAATTGGCTTTAGGATAAGTGGGAGATTGTTAGATATATGTGCCCTAGAAGCCAGAATTGGCTGACACTTGTAATACACTTCTAGGGGCAAAATTATAATTTTGACTAAAATCAATAAAATGGATTATTTTCTATCACATATGTGTATTTAGTGTCTGTGATACATCCTTTGAGTTAATGGTAATGATAATTCATATTTTCAAGAGTTGAAAATTTAAGACATGAATAATCATTATTAACTCATAAAATGCTCCCTGACCATAGGATCATCACGAGGATGGTGATTGATCCGGAAAGGTTGGTGTACAATCGCTTCTCTTTAGTAGATGAGTCTTGAGTCTACGGTGTGGAGACACCGGAGCGAGAGTATAGGTACTCGTTAGAGAACGAGGGCACTGAGCGTGACCACCTCGAGTAGTCATTAGGGAGTCTACCTTCTCGTCAATGACTGACTCGATGCTGCAGTAGTGTGTCTGGTTCTTTGACCTGAGATGCATCGGCAGTTCACCTTGAGGGTGTTATAGTTTGACTACACCATTACTCGATCTCCTAGCCATATGGAACCCTGAGGTGTATGTTGGCTATGACATGTTCATTGTAGGAACTGGATTGCATCAAGATGGAATCTATCTACCTCGGTGGTAGAGGAGCAGCCCTATGATGATCATGAGAATCAAGTCCAGAAATCCATGGCCATGGTAGAGTGAAATAATAGAAAGAGTTTCTATTTAGATTTTCACATTGGACTCGAATCGAATGATTACATCATATGACAGAGACTAGGGTTTGACGAGTTCACCTTAACCCTAATCTGATCGGGGCTCAAGATAGAAGAACTTGAATCACATAGGTAGCTGCACCAAGAGGTTCGCATTCAGCTCTGATGGGTTGCCACCATATACTGCTAGGTGTCACTGGTGGATTTTGGGAGCAATTAGAATGATTTAGATGATCGATCATTCTAGCTGTTCGAATCAGAAGAGTTCTGATCCATCGAAAGGAGTTTCGATGATGTCGATGATAGAGATCATGACATATCCCATTACCATACAGAACTGAACCTAACTGGGTCACACAAACAAGGGTTTGAATCTGGTGATCATCAATTGAACTGATCTAGTTCAATTGATCTGAATGAGATTCAATTAGGTTCAAGGAAATCGTGCTAGCACTCGATTGAACCTAACGTTCTTCTTTTACTATCATAAATAAGTTGTCCTGACTGAGCCAAAGGAGTTTGTGCTCAATCAGAGGCCTTCATATTGGTCTGACTGGAGGCTTGTCCAAGTCAGAAAAGGTTGTCTTATTTTGTAAGACATTACCTGCCATTTTTGGTCACCTGCCATTTCTCTCGTTCCTTTGACTTTGGTCAAAAGTCTGACCTTTGACTGGTCAAAAATGTTGACCATTGACACTTTGACTTTTGTCCACATGTCATGCACCTATTGGAGAGCTGGTGGGGGCCTGTCCCCCTGCCAGAATTGGCAAGGAGGAGGGGCATGCCAAGGGGTGGGGGCTGTCCCCCTGCCAGAACCTGGCAAGGAGGAAGGGCGCACGCCACCCTTAGGCGTGTGCCCAAGTTGGAGGCGCCCTAGGAGTCCCTTGTTGGACAAGGACTCCATCTCCTTTTTGGATTCCAATTAGAGTTCTTCTAAGAACCAACTTTGACTGGTCTTAGGCGCCCTCTAAGGAGGAATCCAGGGGTCTCTATTCCCACCAATCAGATTTAGATCTGATTTCACAAAGGGTTGTGATTGGTTGGGAGGAAGAGGAGTTGGATCACGCTTAGTCTATAAATAAGACCCTGCGCCCAACTCAGATTAAAAAGAAGAAGCAATTCAATTGAGAAACCCCACGTCCCAAGGCTGCCTCTCCCCTCCTTCTCCACGCCATAGTCTCTTCTCCCCTTGCTCTCCACGTCCAAAAGGAGTTTTGGACCTTGGTTGGTGCGATTCAGATCAAAGAAAGGCGATCAAAATAAGAAGGCTGCGCTGCTGCAAAGGACGACTGCTCATCTTCAAAAGAGTTTTGAAGATCCTCCAGATCAGATTCAGATCTAATTTTTGGAGGCGTGATAGAGAAGAAGAGGATCTCCAGATCCAACCCGAGTGGATACCGGTAGAGGCCAGGCGCTTGCGTGGCTAAGATCCAGAACCTTCCGCTGCAAATAGGATCATCAACATGGTAATAGGATTACCCAGATCAGGTAAATTAATTTTGATTTAATTTATCTTTTAATTTTATTTTATTAAAATAATAAGAATCAGATCTGAAACATATCAAGATCTGATTGGGATCAAGAGAAAAATTTTTGAAATACATCTCTTGATCTGATCAGATCTGAATGAACCTGGACCGGAAAATCAGGATTTTCCTTCAAGTGCCACCTCAAGAACCAAGTACTTCGGTCATTAAGCAAGTTAGTCCTAGAAACCCTACTTAGAATCCTTCATGTAAATTTCTGAACTATGCTCGAATAGATAATGTAGAGAAGCTGAGTGATCTATTAGATACACCATGGATAACAATGTGTGAGCCATTTTCAGGGTCATCTGGTATTATCTTGCCTACCTTGCAACCCAAGCCACCTCCTGCTACCAGTAATCAGGAGACATATGATATAGGCATACAAGAAGAATATCAAGAAAATTCAGTGTGGAATATTACCAATTGGACTTTGTCCAACCATCCACCATGGCTAGGTGAACGCAGCAATTTGGTGGATCTATCATCTGGAACTATTTAAAAGATCCATATTATCTGATTGAAGACTTTAAACTTAGCACTCCTGAGAGGCAACCTAGCTTTTTGCACTTAATTTACCCTTTTTAGTTTGCTTATCCTTTTTTTAAGACTGATAGCTAGGTTGGAGGGAGAACTAAATCTTCAAGGACATTTGAAGAACCTTGTGGGATCGAGAACACAATGAGTCAGGTGTATTCTTTTCTATTACTTTTTACTTATTGCATCCATTATTTTTTTTCTCCATTGAGGATAATGTTGATTAAGTTGGGAAAAGAAAAACTAATTTAATTAAGTCCTTGAGTATGATCAAATATAATTAATTTTCTGTATCCAAATTTTGACTTAATTTGAAGTTAAATAGGCACCTTAATCTTTGAGTGATTAACAGTCTACATAACTTTAGAGATACTGAGAAGCAAATTATTAAGGAAACTCAATAAATGATATAGTTTAGATCAGAAAATTTTTTTAGAGCAATTCCAGAACCTTCTATCCATTAATCTTGATGAAGAATCTACTTCATGGGGGTTGGGCAAAAGGTCGAGGAATGCAAAAGTTTCCTTTAGAATTTTCCTTCAAAAGAAAAAAAAGGGGTTTAGCATTATCTTACTAAATAAGCAAGCCTTTTCACCCAAGTAAGCATTATGGTTTGCATCAAATGCCAAGAGACTTGTTATAGAATCAGTCTCATCTTATAAGTTTTCTTGGACTCAAGTCAGTAAGCCTGAGGGATGTTCTACACTTAATATCCTAAAGCTAACTGGTTTGGAAGTCATTAGCTAAAAACTTGCTATAAGGGTTAGTTAGAAGACTCAAAAGGCTAAGATATTGCACTAGACTCTTTTTTGAAAAAAAAATAGTAGAAAATAAGAGGACTAAATTGCAAGAACATAATAAATCTTGCCCACATCAAGTTAGAGAACTTGAAAAGCAAAATAGAAAGTTGGTGAAAGAAGATTTTTAAAAATTTCTATGGTTAATACTCAACCACTAACTAGGTCGAACTAATAATTTGACGATGTACTTCTTTAATGGTCTGGCCGGGTATCATCTATCTTTATGAATGTCTAAACTAACTTTTAATTCAAGACTGAGTTAATATAAATTGCTAATTTATATATCTTACTCAAGGACCAGCAGAGTTCATGTTAGGGGATGTGATGAATACATTAAATATGATATAGGAAATATTAAAACCTACGCTATTTAATCTTTATTATTTAGTATTTGATACTTCTTATGTTTATTTTTAGGAATTATTGATCATATAATTTATTCACATCAACTAGCAAGGCCCTTAACAATTCAGAATGGACATGAGAGTGATGTGGATGCAAGAAGACCCAAAGAAGGAAAAAAAAAAAAAAAAAAAGGAAGAACAAAGGATATGCATGATAATAATACAAAAGTGGAAGGACTTCTTTGGCTTTTGTGGACTTTGGCATTAGTAATTAACGG
Organism: Cocos nucifera; assembly: GCA_006176705.1. Lineage (NCBI taxonomy): Eukaryota > Viridiplantae > Streptophyta > Magnoliopsida > Arecales > Arecaceae > Cocos > Cocos nucifera. The sequence continues at coordinate 61,664 of QRFJ01006706.1, read as the reverse complement.
AAGGGCCCATGTTAGATTTAAAAGGAAGAAGTACTGAGAAGTTGGGTGGGCGTTGGACTCTCATGAGATGTGAGCTACGTGAGCTGGCACGCACACAAAGGTAAGGGTGCGAAGCAGCGAACAGCCATGTTAGAAAAAAAAAAAAAAATTTATAATTTTTTAAGAGAAACCTTAAACATCCTTCCTCTTTTATCATTCCTTCGTCACGTCTTCATAACTTCATCTCATCCATCCATCTCCTAACTTCTATTCTTTTTCTTTAGTCCTACATCTAAAAATCATGAAATCTCTTTCTTGCTGACCTCTATAAAAAGGTTCTTATACCTCTACTTTGAGAATCAATCCTAGAATCCAAGGAAACCTTCAAAAGCCTTTGCAAGGAAGCGAGAAAGGATTATGCATGGCTAAGAATCTTCATCTTCGGAGAGTAGATGAGATTTTTAGTATTTATATTTTATTTTTTTTATGCAATCAAAGCTTGATTGTAATGATTTTCTTTTCATGAATAAAATTCTTTTTCATTGCTTCAAGTATTGTGCTTCTTGTTTAGACTATAATTTAGATTTTTGAATAGCCTATAACTACATAGAGACGAATCATGATCTAAGGACATGATCTATACTCAGCAAGATAGGTTATGCTTAGAATCTAATTATAAATTATTTTATTTTTATGATTTGAACTTTGAATAGCCTATGGCTACATAGGAGTGGATCAAGGTACTATGACCCATATCCAGTGAGATAGGTTATGCTCAGGAATCAATCAATATTTTAATAATTACATATTGAAGAAATACTTTATATTATACTAAAAACTTAATTGAAATCCTGAGATATCTTAATCTCTTGCTTACTAGTTTTAATTTTAATTTAATTTAAATTCATATTTCTAGTTTCAATCATATGTCCACTCTTTTATATTTTTAGTTGTTGCAATTTAACTAAAACTCTAACAAAATTCTAATTAAAACGTGAACATAACCCTATTGATCCCTATGGATTTGACCCTGACTCACCCTATCTATATGATTTGAGTTAAGATTTATTTTTGACTGCCTACAACAGCGATCACTGGGCCTGGGCCGAACCAAAGATATCTAGGCGGGACGTAGCTAGGGGCTCGGGGAGGTGGGAGGTGGCCAAGGGCTTGGGTGGAGAGGTAGCTTGAGGCTTGGGAAAGTGGGATCCGATTGTCGGGATTTAAGGAAGAAATAGAATTTGGGGAGCACCGTCGCTAATAAAATTTTTCATTGCTAATGAGTTTACCATCAAATTAAAAAGAGAAATTTACTAGTTATTAGCGACAGTTGAACCTCTATCGCTAAATTTGTTGGTAATAATTATTAGTGACGGTAGAGTTATTGCTAATAACCAATTTAGCTATTACTAATAATTAACAACTTTTAGCAATGAAAAAATTTTTGGTTATAATTCACTATCAGTAAAGATCATTATTAGCAATGGCTTTTCTACGATCGCTAATACTAGATTTCTTGTAGTGCACCTACTTGAATCACTAAACTGCTTCTTCTAGATCTAGATCAGAAGATGTCTCATATTTTATTGAAGCCACACACATATCCGGCCTCTATAGGTATCCACTCGAGATCGATCTGAGATGTTTCTCATTTCAGATCCTCCTTCTTAAGTTGGATCTTCAAAAGCACTTTGATCAGCCTTCAAATCTAATCTGGATCGGCTAGATCTTCTTTTTATTCTTCTTTCCAAACATAGATCTGAATTGAATTTTCTCAGATTTGATCAGATCTACTAGATCGACCCAACACCTTTGTCGTGTGGAACAATACTTGGGCCTAAGAGAGGAAGAGAGGGAGAGGGCGTGGGATCAAGGTGGGCAAGAACAAAGTGGACGTGGGATCTCTGGTGGTGCAGAAAATTTACATTTAGTTTTGCGTAAAGAAAGATCTGATCTTTCATTTTGGATTAAATAATGCTAGAGTCCTTCTACTTTAAGTTATTAACTTTTCAACTACTTAAAGCAAAAGGACTCCTCCTTCTAGCAGCCATACTTAGATCTCACACACAAAACTTCGATGAAAAGGCGGCACCAACTATTAGCACCCCATCCAGGGCTTATCAACTAGGGCGTGCACCCCCTTTGGATCTTATCTAGATGGGGCATGCACCTCTCTTCTCTCCATGCAAATACCAGGGGTGTGCGCCCTTAGAGTCTATCCAAAAGTAGAGAGGGCGTGTGCCCCTTTCTAGAGTTTATCCGGATGTTATGCACCCTTCTATCTCCTCTAATTTCCATGCACAAAATAGAGAGGGGGCACCAACCCTTGGCACCCCATCCTTTTCATCCTTATCCAGTCCAAGTGGAAAGATCATATGAGTTAGCTTGGTTTGAGCTGGTCAAAATCTTATCTAATAGGTGGACCAAGTTTAAGAGGATTTTGGTTTAACAATTTGCTAGCATGGTGCTTTTAAACCCAATAGGATATCTTCCAACCCAATTAGAACTTCACAAGTTCAATTGATTAATCCTAGATCAAATTTCTTTATTGTGTGAACCCATAGGTTCAATTCTATTTGGTAGTAAGATATACCATGATCTCCATTATAGTATCATCAAAATACCTTTCAATGGATTAGAATAATTTTAACTCACACCTATTAAGGATCATTAATTTAGAATAATCCTAGTGAGTTCTTGCAATTCACCAATGATACCTAGCAGTATGTAGTGTCAACCCAGCAGAACTAAAAAAATAGAACCCTTAGGTGTTGTTATCATGTGATTTGGTTTCTCTATCATGAGTCCTGACTAAGATGAAGGTTATGGAAACTCGTCAAACTCCAACATCTATCATGTAAAAGATTCAATCAGTTCAAGTCCAAAATATAAAACTCATGAAAATTCTTTTCTATCAATCACCTTGCTATGGCCATAGACTTAAGGACTCGACTTCTCAAATTTCATAGGACTACTTCTTATCTACTAAGATCGATAAATTCCATCTAAGTGTGCACCCTACTGCTACAATAAGCCCACTATAGCCAACATACGCTACAAGAATCCAAATGGCTAGAAAACTATATTTATATACAGCCAAATTATAGCAACCTCATTATGAGTAGCTGAGGCACCATAGGTCAAGGAACCATTCATACTATTCACACTACTACAACATTGAGAAGATCAGTGGCAAGTACGTAGACATCCATATAATCTCATGTATGGTCGTACTTGGTATCAAAATTCTCCAACAAACATCCATACTCTCGCTCAGTGTCTCCACACTATGGACTAGAGACTTGTCTATCCCAAAGAAAGTTATTCATGCACCAATCTAACTAGATTAATTATCATTCCGATGATGATCTATCGATTGAAAGCAATTTAAGAATTAATTATACATGTCTCTAATTCTCAACTTTTGAGAATAAGTATCTTTAAGTTATTGATTTTTTTAATTATTCAAGAAAACATTACATAAGAATAGTAATAAAATTATCTACTTTATTGATAAATTAATAATTTAAATATAAAATTATGTTATAAAATTATTACAATATGTCTGCCATATTGGCTTCTAGAGCATACATCTAACAGAGTCAGCCTTAGATAAGGATGAGTTGACCCTAGGATGATCTCAGGAAGAAGACAAAATGTATAGGAAAATAGCAGCTCTAAGAGTCAACCACAGTATTTCAAGAGTTGACCTTAGCTCCAATAAGAGTTGACCCTAGAATGACCACGGACACAAAATAGAGTCAAAAACATAAATGCTTCAAGGGTCTACCCGAAGGATAGTCAAGTTAACCTCAAATGGTATTGAGTCAACCCTTGAAAAAGAGGAGTTAACATCTCTGTGTTTGACACTCTAATAGTTAGTTTTTCCTATGAGCTTCCAACAGACAAAAATCTTCTTGAATGGCTAGTTTGGCCCCTGAGGCTGCAAAGGCTAGTTTATCTTTTCCAATCAAAATTGAGTGTATATAAAACATGTCTTTAATTTGGAAAGACAAGAAATGAATGTTACGACACTCAAGAAAGCTTTTAAGTCAAAAACCAAGAGTGTATTAAATTAATGAGCAAGAGAGGAGTTAAGAACCTCTATTGCTTAAACTACCAAAGAGAGAATCGATCATTCATCAACCAACTACCTCTTAATCATGAAGAAGAAGAAGAAGTCAAAACCTCCAAAGTCAATCTTCCACGACTTCTTTGTGCTTCACCAAGCAATCTTTTTGTTTCTTGAGCTTTAGCTCAATTTATTTGAACTTTATTAATTATCTTGTGATTATTATAATTTTTTGGGTTAGAAACTTGTAGGATAGGTTAGTCCAAGTCCAAAATTAAATGATTTGTGAAACTAAGTCTAGGGGTGGCTTAGTTGAGAAAATTTTGATTGATTTTCCATACAAAATTAACTGGATTGATTGTAAGCCTACTTAAAATAATTGGATTGTAATTTCTGTTAATTATAGTAAAATTTTCAAGTAAAGATTTTTGGAAAGTAGCCATAGGTATCAGATTTGGCACCAAACTACTATAAAATTATTATATTTATATTTGTGCATTATTTTATTCTTTTGCTTTTCATCTCTTAGTTTAATCCTATTGTTTATTATTGCACACACTTAACTTTTGCATGGTAATATTGAAATTAGTGCACATATTTATTTAATTTTATAACTTAATTCATCTTCCCTCTTAGGTTGCTATATTTGTGCAACAATAATATTTTTAATTTTTTAACTTTTTGCTAGTCACTATTATTATAAAATGTTCTTTGTTTTAAATTATTTATTTTAAATAGTATAACAGTATAATATGCTAATATAATACTATAATAACATGGAAGCATAATAATATGATACTATTAAAATGTGATTATTATGTATATTAATGATAGTAACATAACATTATAATACTATTATATAATATAATATAATATTTTATTATTAGTATAACAAATAAATACATGATTAATACTAGAATATAATATAATATAGTTCAATATAATATAATGTATCTTCTATTAGTTAATAATTCTAATACATTATGTCAATATAAAGTATTATTTTCATTATTATTATTACATATTTATGTATTATTACATAATTTGATATTATTAAAATATAAGAGTGTGATAATATATTTTTAGTGTAATATTATAGTAGTTTTATATTACAATATGATTTCATATTAATATAATGTAACAAAAATTATTGTCAATCTAAAATTTATAGTTTCATATTTTTTTTCGAAAGAGATTTCTTTTTTCCAGCAATTTTTTTTCTTCAATATAACATTTTGTTTTTTTAGATTCCTCTTTCAACTTAATGTTTTCTTCAACTAAAAATTTTTCACATTTAAGAAGTATTTCATTTTCTTTAGCTAAAGAATTCTTTTCTTCTAAAAGATCTACTTTTTCTATCAAAAATTTACTCTTTTCATAAGCTAAAAGAAGATTTAATTTCTTTAATTCTTTATTTTTTAACCATATTTTTTTTATATTCATCCATTAAGTTATTGAAGGCATTAAATAACTCATCAAAAATAAACTTGGAAGAGTTTTTAAAATGTACCTCATCATCTAATGGCCATGAGGCAAAGATTTGCAACATCATCTTCCGCATTCAAACTGAAGATGTCACTATCTCCCCAAATTCCTAGCATTACACTCTTTTTGATCCTTTTGGGGTGCTTTTTGAGTAGAAGATAATCTAGCTTGTAATGTCCCTGATTATTGCAATTGTAGCAAATGACACTTCTTATTTCTTTTCTTGACTTTATTTTTTTCTTCTTCAAACTTTTCTTCATGAGAAATTTTTTGAATTTTCTTGTGAGCAGCACCATAGCCTCATCTTATCTTCACTCTCTTCTTCATATCCTTCTTCCTCCAACTCATCACTTTTCTCTAAATATGCAACTAATTAGAAGGTGATAGTCTTCTTGTTCATCCTTTTCAATCATGTTCAATGAGTTATGAGTAAAACTATCAATTCTTTCATTGACAGCTTGGTAAGGTTTTTAGCTTCTTGTATGGCTGTCACTTTTGCTTTCTATTTCTTTGGCAAATATTTTAAAATCTTATAAATAAGTTCATAGTTAGTGTAGATTTTGCCAAAATTATTTAAAGCATTAATAATATTAGTAAATTTAAAAAATATATCAAAAATAGACTCATGTTGCTTCATTTTAAATATTTTATATTTATGAATAAGTAAATTAATTTTATACTCTTTAACTTGGCTTATTTCCTCATGAGTTATTTTTATTTCTTTTCTAAATTTCTTAAGCTGATGTACAAGTTGATATTCTATTAAATTTATGTACATTAAAAGAGCATAAAGTATATGGATGGCTTTTGCATTTAATTGAGCTATCTTTTTATCACACTCATCTCAATCTTCTTTCAGATTGGGAAGAGACACTCCATTTATTTTAATTTTGGATGTGTGTGGTTCGCTAGTTATGACTCTCCATATGTCATAATTTAAAGCTTGAATAAAGATTTTTCATTCTATATTTTCAAAAAGTATAATTTATACTATTAAATAGTGATGGCCTCGAGGTTGATTGTCCTTCGGCAAACAAAAAACTAACTAGGGATGTCATGACCTTTCGCTTTTAGACTACTAGGTCAACAATGAAATATTAAAGCATCTCCTCTAATACCAATTGTTGCCCAGAAGGTAGCAATCCAAGAGGAGGATGAATTGGATTTTTAAAAAATTTTAGCTAAATCTAACCTCTATTCAAGTAGATGCTTCAATTTAACTAAACTTAGTATGATTATGAAGTGTATGCAGTGGAATAAAGATATAGAGAAGATTAAGCAAGAATTAAAGCAAAGTAATGCAGAAATTTAAATAATGCAAAATAAGAGAAGTAAGAGAATAAAAGATATAATACAAATACAAAAATATTTATAGAGGTTCAGTGCAACTCCATACCTACGTTCACTCTCAAAGCTCTTCATGAAAATTTTATTATAATCTCTCTAATTATAGTGTGTTTGTTTTTCTAGGCTCACAAACAAACTCAATTAATTTTTTTTTTTGGGATGATCAACCATAACCTTATATCAATTATTTTCTAGGCTCACGATCAATTCAGTTGGTTTTACGGGCTCACCAATCACAACCTATAAAGTCTAATTCTAGACTTGGATAGGCCCAATCCTTAAGTTTCTTTTCTCTAAAGAAACTTATAAAAAATTCAAAATATAAAACAATATTTTTAGTTTAAAACAAAAATAGAAAATTAAACTCTTTAAGCAAGAAGAAGGGGCTGATTGATTACTCTTTTTGAAGCTCGATCATTCTTTTTTAAAGCTTGAGAGGATGCTAGAGATGATTGCTCTTGAAAGCTCTCTGAAATCAGTGCTTGATTCCTATATATATATATATATATATATATATATATATATATATATATATATATATATATATATATATATATATATATATATATATATATATATATATGCATGTATATATATAATATTCCTCATAAAAATAAAAGATTCTCTATTTAAAATTTCTTAATCTTCCTTTCTAAATATTTTTCTAGCCTTTAATACTCTTGAAGATGGCTGGAGAATGAGTTTTGATTATTAGAAGCCTTGGACTAGTCATTGGAGTGGAGAAATGGCTATTAAACATGTTGCAGAAAACTAGTTGTTATACTTGTTCTGAGCTTGGAGTCGACTCCAATCCCTCAAGGGATAACTTCAATTATCTTCCAGTCGACTTGTCCATCCCAGGAGTCGACTCAGTCTCGGGGTCTAAAAAATATGCTCTCTATATTTTTCTGAGAGAGTCGGCTTGCCACTATACTTGAGTCTACTTGACTATTGGGATCAACTCTAATTTTGCTGGGATCGACTCAAACTTGAGATCCTAAAAATATAGTTATCTATCTTCCTCTGAGAGTAAGCATGAGTCAACTTGAGACCGTGCTAGAGTCTACTCTAATCCTCTTGAGATGGACTTCTGTCCTTTTTGTAACTTAGAATTCTTCATTTTTAAGCCTTTTTTTAAAATAGGTGTCGGTTTCTATGCCTCTGGGGTTGACTCCACTATGTTTGAAACTTGAATTTTGTCCTTTAAAGTCCTTGACTTAGTGTATTTTAAGGAGATCTTTTTCATAGATTATTTTTTTAATTTAAATACTTAGAAAGACCTATATTTATTCTTAAAATACATGATTAGACTCATTTATACTCAATATTTTGGAATAATCAAAATCAATCATAGGATCAATAGGATACATTCTAAACAAATTCTCTTCTAATAGATCCAAAATTGTAATGATCAAATGATTAATATTAAAATTGATAAGTTATCATTATCTTCACCTGTAACAAGTCTAGAATTTTAAAATTATTTAAATAATAATTGAATAAGTATACTCAACATAATATATCAATATATCCTACTCTATTCTAGGATCAACACCCTTCATACTTAAGTCAAACCCTAGCTATTAAAATCCAAGATATAATTCATCAGTTCTATTATACATCATATACCACTTATGCATAAATTTCATCACAATACCTATTGATCCAAAATCTAAACTTTGAACTCTTTTCTACTACTTTAACATGTCTTTAGTGATCATATCCTTAAGTTTTGATTCCACTTATGTCACCATTTTGTCATGTTCCAGTTATCTATGTCACAGTTCCAATTGATCATAACCTAAGTCCTAATACCATTCTATCATATCCTTGGTGACCATAATCTTATGCTCAAAAATATGTCTTAAATCATAGTCCCTAGAGATCATAACCTTAAGCTCTAATACCATTCTATCACACCCTAAACCCAGCACATGGGTCGGATATGTAATGGCTGCATGCTACTTAGGACAGGGTTCTAAAGAATATGCAATGTCTTAAAATTTTTTATCACCCCAAGACCGCATGAACACTATTGACCTCAAATCACGATAAATGATTTCACATTAACAAATATCAAGCTTTTATAATTTACAAAGCTCAAACATCTAGCTATTATTGACGATGCTCTATCTAATCCATCTTTTCAAATCATAATTCTAAACTTAGCCAAGTACAAGTATCCTGTAACAATGAAAAAAAAAAGAAGAAATAAGGATGGTGAGCTTTACAGCCCAGTAAGAATCCCCATGCACTTATACTAATATAATAATAATTTAAAAATAATAAATGAATAGTATCAAAGAGAGAATATAAATCATGAAATTCTATATCGAGTATCCAATATATACAAAAACATGCATCATATACCATTGAATATCCATCTTTCTAAAAGTGATATATCACATATATATAATTAAGTAAAGCCTCTTTAACTTAATTATTGTTCCATATCTTATTATCCATGTTTTATTAACTTGATCTAGATTAATCAACAGTTATCCTTAAAGTTTTAGACTAATCACGATCACCTCTAGCCCAAACTATATTTCAGCCTGTGTTGATAAACCAGAATAACCACGCTTCAACTAGTGATGGCAAACTAGAATAGTCATGCTTTAGCCCATGGTGGCAAACTCAAGTACCATGTATGTATCTGCAATGGGACTATTCTTGGTACCATATATCTATCCATGGCAGGCTATTCTTAATACCATATATCTATCCATAGCAGGCCATTCTCATGTCACATTCTTGCCCATGATAAAGCTATTCTCAGTTTAATATAGCTAGCCCAAATATTTCTTTCTTGATCATCAATTTATTAATCTTAACTATACTAAGAAAATATTGTATCATATTATATTCTTTTCACAAATCTCAATAGCCAGTATCATAACCCAAACTATTTGAAAAGCCATCAATAAATATATAGAAAGTAAAATTAGTCATATCAATAATCACATATCTACCCAAATCGGACATAAGAAATCAAGACTATATAATGCAGAAGTAAACATATATTTCGGTGTTTATGTACAAGAATCCTTGTCTCTATCGATGATTGACCCAACATAGAAATCGATGAACTCCTCGATCTACAAACTCAGAATCAAGATATTCCACTCGATACCTTAGATAGATAATTGTTTCTCTATATAATCAAAATCAAACATAAAAAATCATAGAAGGATGGAGAAAATTACAAAAAAAAAACTAAAACATTATAGGTCCAAGATCCCTCCTAGAGTCAACCATGATTTGGTTTGCTGAGGATCTGGACCATCTACTGGTCTAAAAGATATCTAGAGAGAGGAATCCATAAAGAGTAAGAATCAATCTAGAGAGAAAAAGATTTAGAAAGAGAAAGTAAAGAGAGAAACTCGGAGAGAAAGTGGAGAGAGTAGGTAGGAAGAAGAGAGAAGGAAGAGAGAAAAAAACTCTCTCTCTTTTTTTTCCTTTTTCTTCTTCTTTTTTTTCCTTTCCCTTTTCATTTTTCTTTCTTCTTCTTTTCCTCTCTTTTCTTTTTTTTCTTCCTCATGGAAATAGGGGAGGGGAAAATTATAGGGTTGGCCACACCCATGCTAGCGGCCACAATCAGCAAGGACCCCCTTGGTGCCGCAATGGTGGCTTTAGTTTGCATCAGTCAAAGCATGGCTACATCTAATGACCGTGATCAGTCTAGTGGAAGAAAAAGAAAAAAATGAAACAAGGGAGGTCCGATCACCTTTGAAATCTAACAATCGATGACTAAATCCAGTCATCAAAAGCCTCATGGGGTTTAGGAAATAGAGGAGGAAGGAAATGAGAGATCAATACCTTAAATCCAATGATGAATCGATGGTAGCTCACTAAAAACTTTTGGTAGAAAAAAAATCCAATAAACCCCCACGATTCTATCGGTGATTGATTAGAGATTTGGGTGACGTATTGAGGAGGATGGGAGGGGGATTTATAGGTGATTCTTAGGGCTTTTCCTAGTTCAATCTAGTGGCACAATCCTTCTCTTAAACAGATTCGAGAGAGTAGAAGACTCCCTATCAGAGTCTTCTTCCCCCCCCCTCTCTTCTCTCATGTTTTTTGTTTTTTCTCTTTTTTTTATATTGCTCTTAGATTCATGCATGGTTTGGGCCTATGAGAACTTTGGACTGGTCAATAGATGGAGTTCTTATAGATAGAGAGCGAAATTTTTCAGCACTAGTCTCAAGTTGACTCCTATTAGATCTCGAGTTGAATCTCTCATGAAAGGTAGAGAACCACCTTCTATGGATCAGACTTTCAGTCAACTACTACTTCATCGAGCCAACTGATAGTTACCTCGAGTCGACTCCTATTTGATGTCGAGTCTACTTGACTATAGCTGACATCTCTGATGGCTAGTCCTGTAGAAATTTCAGAAGTGCATAAAATTACTCCAATGGCTAGTTTTTGGTTTTTAATAGCTAGAAATAGTTATTTGAACTTTTTAAGAGGTTTTAAAGGCTTCCAAATTAACTAAGAGAAGAGTGAAAAAAAAGAAAAAAATAAAAATAAAAAACTTAAGTATATTTAGTGAGCATTCAAGAAAGAGATTATAGCTTCCAACCACCAATTTTTTTAGGCATTCAAGTGGTTTTCAGCACATTGATTGTTAAGCTTCCTCAATATGATTTTCAAAAGTTTGATCAAATTTTTATTTGCTCTTTTAAGAGCTTTTTGTTGGCCCTTTCATTGTACTCTAATTTCTTGTTATAAATGAGTTTTAATTAGGATTGAAGCTTGGGGAATGGCCCATCCAAGCCTTAAATTGGAGTGAGATTATTGTGCGAGCCTAGGATAAGTTTGAGGATATGGTTTTGGTTGATATCCACTAAGAAAATCAACCAGATTTTGATTGTGAGCCTGGAGAAATAATCAAGCTCTAATCTAGGGAGAGATTATAATAGAATTTTCAAGGATAGCTTGGAGAGTCGATATAGGTGCTGAGTTTGGTGCCAAACTACTATAAAAATCTTATTATTTACTTATGCCTTCTTGTTTTTACTCTTTGCTCATCTCTTGCATATTTACATTATTATTTATTACTTAGCTTTCACTCACATCCTCTCACTTAATTTAATTATTGTATAAAAAAAATTTAAATTTTTGAAAAACCTAATTTATGCCCCCTCTTAGGTTGTATATCTAGGCAATAATTGGGGCAAGGATGTCAGAGTCTAGGGGTCTACCTACACGTTGAGGATAGTGACTAGGGATCTCTATAATTTGTATGGATGGTTTTTGGTCAGGGGATTGCTTAGGGTTTGGATTTGGAGGTTTCATGTTCATCCAAGAGTCAGTCTATTCCTATGGAAGGTTGCTTGGTGTTGTCTTCAGATCGGGATAGTTCTGCATGCTAGAGGTATGGATCTCCCATGTACTTGCCCTTGCTATGGGTCAAAGGATGAGACATTAGACCACATCCTCTTGCATTGCCTAACCATAGAAGTCTGATAGATGACCAGATTCTTCCCAATGATTGCTCAAACTATGTTACCATTTTAGGTCTTCCTTGAGGCATTGCAGTACAGTGTGAGCTTGGAGTCTTCTAGGGTGTCAATGCTGTCTATATTGCTTATCACATATGGTTGGCTAGGAATAGTGGCTTCTTTAAGATGAGGTGGTAGCTAGTGAGGTTCACTTTGGAGAGAGTGTAGGCTTAGGTCACCGAGTTCGATCACCTATAGTTGACTGGATTGACTTTGATGACTTGGGATACTTGGGGCTTCCTACTTTCTCCTTTAGTGTCTTGCCTAGTATTTATCACTTGGGATCTTCCACCCTCAAAAGGTCAACTTTGATGATAGTGTGAGGGATGGCAGGGGAGGAGTAGGGTTAGTCATCCAAGGCCCTGAATCAAGATTTATGGTGGCAGGTGGGAGCCACCTCTTTGACAGTACTATTCCGAAAGTAGAGCTTCTAGTAGCTTGAGTAGGCAGTATATACGCTAGGATGATGTTGGAGGCTTAAAGGCTAGTTATTGAGGGAGACTCAGCTACTATGGTTGGCTGGATATGGGAGTAGTCTAGAGATACTATGGTGCATCGATTCTTGTAGGATATATAGCGATTGAAGTGAGAGTGTTCCTCGATGGTCATCAGACATATTTACCAGAAGGCAAACAATGCCATGGACCAGGTGGCTTTATATATTATGAAGCATAAAAGAGAGGCCTTGTGGACTAATGTTATTGATCTTCTTACTGCTACATAATACTATTTCTTTAGATATTTTTGGTTGTATTCCTACTAGACTTGTCTAAACTCTACCTTAGAAAAAAAAACATTGCCCAAGGTTCCAATAACAATAATGCACCTAAATAACATCACCTAAGGTTTCAACATCGCCCAGTCACCACTAGAAGCTTTTTTTTTTATTATTGTTAGTTATTTGCATATTTTAGCATTGAATTGAGTTCATGAGAAGTGAGGACCCATGCAGGCATATGTTTAATCCCACATCGACTACATACTAGATTAAGGGTTGTCGTATCAGTACTAGACCCTAGATCGATCGACTGGTAATATGGTTTGGTATATTATCATATTGTTCAATGCCAGGCTTGAACTAGAACAACAAAAAAGGGGAGAGGGAGAAGAAAAGAGATAAGGAAGGGGAGGGAAGGAAAGGGAGAGGGGAAACGACCTTTGCATACCACTAAAGGACCAGTGAGGAGATCGCTACTACTATTGAGGTGGTGGGCCTCGTTCTGATTCGATAGAATAGAAAGTGAAAGAGAAGAAGGGATGAGAGGAAAGAAGAGAGAGAAGAGGATGAAAGAAAAAAGAGAGAGAAATAGCCTCTAGAAGAGTTGGAGGCCCTATGGAAGCATTGGGCCTCCATTCTGTCGAAATATGGGCTTCAAACCTTATTTTCTTTTTTATTTTGGCTTTATCAGATGAAATCGGCAACTCCATTGCCGACTGCCCCATTATTTTTTTTTGGATTTTCTATTGAAGTTAGCAAAAATGTTGCTGACTTCAATAGAAAATCTAAGAAAAAATAAAAAGTAATAGAAAAGTTGGCAACTCCATTATTGACTTTGCTTGATAAATCCAAAATAAAAAAGAAACAAGAGGTTCAACCCCTATTTTGATCGAAAAGAGGTTCATTGCCTTTGTGTGGCTTTTGGTAGTCCTCTAATGGCTATTTCTCAATCTTCTTTTTCTTCTCTCCCCTTCTCTCTCTCCTCACTTTTCTTTTCCTCTCCCCCTCTTTGCTTTGTCAGATTGGTGTTGCCTTGAGAATTAATTTTGATGACTATAAAATATTTGAGAGAAGTACTACTGAATTTTGACTTGAAAAAAGAATAATGTACATTTCAGATTTCATAAGATTTTTTAAGTTTATTAAAAAAATTTAAAGAAGGTTAAAATCATAATTTTATCAAGTTGAAGATCAAGAATATATATTTTAAAAGCCTCAAGAGCAAGTGATAAAGAATTCTGATCTTTTGGAGGTAATTTCATATTTTTTGAATGTCAAAATTAAAAAAAAAATCAAGTTTTAGCAAAAGAGTCAATTCTAGAGTCGACCTCTACTATTTTGTAGATAAAAAAAATAGAATCTAGCCATTTTCTATTTTTTGCCATAGAGATCGATCCCTATGCCAAGGGACGATCCTAGGGTCAATCCTTACGACGAAAACTTCATAATGGTTAGTTTTTCTATCCATTTTTAGTATATTAAATATCTAATAAATACTCTCCAATAGCTCTAAATAGATACTAATCATTCTCTAGCTTTAATTGAAGGTTTAAAAGGCATTCAAAAGAAAGAAAAGTGTATTGAAAGAAAAATTCATTCAAATTATGAGCTCCAATGAATACCTAAGGAAAAGAGGAAAAAGTAGAGGAACCAAGTTTCAAAATTAGAGGGCTTTCAAGATGAACTATTTTCATCATCTTCCATATCCTCTCAAGCATCAGGAAAAGAAGTTGAAGCATCATTTGAGCAATTCAACACCAACTTCTTCAAGCTTCAAAGAGTTCTAATTTTTATTTTCTATTTTATGCTAAAATTTATACTTATATTTTTATTTCTTTATAAGTTTTTTTGAGAAAAAAAACTTAAAATTTAGACCAGTCCAAACCTATAATTGGATGTTGTATAGGTTTTGATTGGGGAGCCTAGAAAATCAACTGGATTGTTAGTGAACTCAAAAAACTAACGGTATAAGATTTTGGTTGGTGCTCCTATGAAAACCAACTGAATTTGTTTGTGAGCTTGAAAAAATAAACACATTGTAATCAAGAAAGGATTATAATGAAACTCGCAAGAAAAGCTTGGGGAGTGGATGTAGGAGCGGGTTATTCTGAACCACTATAAACTTTAAGTATTTGTAATTGTGCTCTTCACTTTCTTGCGTTACTTATCTTTACTTCTTACTTTATTTATATTAGTACTTATTTAGCTTAGCCATAATTCTTGCATAGTTTTATATGCATTTGATTCTGCTGCATACACTACATAATAATATCAAGCTAAATTAAGTACAGTACATATTTGGTTAGAACTAAAAATTTGGTCAAAATTTTATAAGAATTCAATTTACTCTTCCTCTTAGGTTGCTACCTCTAGGTAATAAGTGATATCAGAGCAGATGCTCTGTTATTAATTGTTGACCTAACCATCAAGAGCCAAGATCTTGGTAACCTAAAATAAAATTTCTTTTTAATGAAGGCCATTCCATTAATCGACGTATACTTTTTAGTGGCTCAAATTTTACTTATTGAAAAGCTAGGATAAAAATCTTTATACAAGTATATGACTATAATTTATGAAATATTATTGTCAATATCTCATATACATACAATGCATTAATTT
The DNA here is from genome assembly GCA_006176705.1 of Cocos nucifera. Classification (NCBI taxonomy): domain Eukaryota; kingdom Viridiplantae; phylum Streptophyta; class Magnoliopsida; order Arecales; family Arecaceae; genus Cocos; species Cocos nucifera. Next base: position 45,937 of record QRFJ01006706.1, on the reverse strand, counting down.
TTGATAAAGAAATAATCCAACTAAATGCTAAGGCCATGAATATGCTTTATTGCTTTTTGGACTTAAAGGAGTTTAATGAAATTTCTTCCTATATTTTAGCAAATCAAATAAAGAATAAATTAGAAACAATCTTTGAGGGAGCCAATCGAAAGGAAGAACCAAGCTTTCAAGAAGATAATCAAGCTCACCCCAGCATATGCCTCATGGCTCATGAGGATGAAAAGAAAAAGAAAAAGAAGAAACAAAAGAAAAAGAAGAAATTAATAAAGGAGGAGCAAAGCAAAGAAGAGAATGAGAAAGAGGAGAAAGGTATCACAAGTTGTTGCCTCATGGCTCAAAATGATGAGGTATATCATGAGCACTTTTCTGAATTTACTTTTAATGAATTATATGAAGCCTTCAATGAGTTAATGGATGAACACAAAAAGATAAGATTAGAAAATAAAGATCTTAGAAAATCTAATCTTTCTTTGGCTGAACAAAGGGACAAAATTTTAAGTGAAAAAGATAATTTTTTAAAAAATATGAAAAATATGGTCAAAGAAAAAGAAAATTTCTTGAAATAAATAGAAGCTTCAACTAAGAAAAAGGAAATCCTTGCAAAATCTAAAAAATTTCAAGTTGAAGAAAAAGAAAAACTTGTAAAATCACAAAAGTCTTCAGAGGATGAGAAAGATAAATTCTAGAAATTTGAAAAATCTTTAGGAAAAGAAAAGGAAAAATTTTTGATTTTTGAAAAATCTCTTTTGAAATAAAATGCCAAATTAAAGAAAGAGATTAAAGCTTGAAGTCTATGCTTCAAAAGTTTATAATTGGATCTCAAAAGCTTTAAGCCATTTTAAATAATCAATGAGCTATTTTTGACAAATTTGGAATTGGTTATAATTCAATAAGAAAATAAAAGTTTTTCAAAAGCATGTTCAACAAAGCTTCAACTCAGAATCATTCATTTAAATATTTTAAATATAATGGATTTGGCCATAAAATTTTTGAATGTGATATTAAAAGAAATGGTCAAATATCTATTAAATAAATTTGGATTTCAAAAGAAACGTTGGGCACTAACTCCAATGGACCTAAGAAAGCTTGAGTACAAAAAATTATAAACTGATTTTGTAAGTATATCAAGGATCCAATGAAATAAAAGGAGGAAATTTGTTATGGATGGATGCCTTAGAAATAAAATTAGATGGATGATGATGTTTGGTATAATCTAAACTTTCTCACATCATACCATCATTGTTTGTCAAAGTTATTTTGATTGATTTTATTATTTTTAAAGATCTATCAATATGGTTTTATATTCTTGCTTGAGATACTTTTCAATAGTCTCATATATTGATATGATTGATTAATTTTGATGTATACTATGATTTGAATGCTTTGATTTTTAAAGATCAATATACTCTCCTCTATATATCATATTATGAATAAAATGAAAGTATTTTAAAATTTAGCTAATATTTAAGCTTCTCCATATCAATTTTGCTATTGAGAAACTTAAATTAAAAGAAGTTTAATTATCTATAAATCTATTTGATTATAAAATATTTAAATAAAATTGATTGTTGATATTTTTTCATAAGATGCTTAAATATTAAACATACCAAAATATTGCATGATTTAAGTACTTAAAAATAAGACATTTGTTCATAAAACTAAAGTGCTTGATGTTGCATTGCATCTTAGTTTTATTTTAAGCATTCAAAACTTCTCTAGATAAAATAAAAAATATAGAGCCTACATCTAGATTTTTTCATCTTGATACTCTTGATTATCTTACTCCAATTGATCAAATTTTTTATTCTAAAATTTGATTTGAATATTATCTTTAATTTTTAACTTGTTTACATATTAATTTCTATCTAAATTGATCAAATTTTCTTGAATTGAAACTCCTTGAACTATTGATCTAATCCTTGTTTAAAAAAAAAAATTTGAGTATGTCTGATGATGTTATTTATTTGAATTCTATGCTTATTTAATTGCTTCAATATGTGCTCATTTTATAAAACTAAGAGAAAGATATTAATGACTAATTAAATTAAAAGAAAATGAGAGAAAATTAAGAAGATTAAATTTTCTAGCATAGAAAACATCATTGAAATATTAAAGATAAACTATTTTTGAAACTTAAAAATTATTTAATGTTTCCTAAGAAGAAGAATGAAATGATTTGTTTTAGGATAACTGAAAATATCTAAACTTAAATGATTTGCTAATAGTAATTCAAATTGATTTTTTCATGATCTTTGAGTGATATCAAACTTTTAAGTAAATCATTAATTGATCTGAATTTTAGTTTAATTGGTATCAAGATAATTATTATTTAGTTTGAACTTCAAAACTCTTAGTATCAAAATTTTCATACTTGCTATTAATTAGTACATCATTGTCTTGCACTCTAATATCTTATCTTTTAGTAAAAAAAATATTTTATCTCAAATTTAGTTTTGCATAGCTTGTATGATATCATTTGAGATGAAATAAGAAATTTCATACTTTTTCTGAACATAATTAAGTGATATTTCTTAAGAAAAGGAAGATCTAAGTTTAAACAAAATATCTTTCTATGATTTATATGATTTGTTGATATCAACTCAAATTAACTTATCAAGATATTTTAATCTGAATTTAAATTGATTCATTTTTTTGATCAAAAACTTCAACGATTGATATCAAATAGATCATTATTGTTTTGTATTCTATTTCTTTATCTTTGACAAAAAGAAGAAAATATCCTCATGTATAATTTAATTTCATTAATATATTTTTGATATTATACCTTGCATAAATTATAATATTGGTATCTTTATGCTTCATATTGATTAATACTACATAAGAAAAGAAAGAGATATTTTTCAAAAAAAATTTATAATACATCTAAATTCTTAGTTTTGAAAGAAACTATTTATCTCAGATTTTTTAAGCTTAAAGCTATTTCTTAAACTAAATTTGAAAAGTATTTTTTTTAATCTATAGTTTTAAGAAAAAAATATACTATTAAAATTATATTTTCTAAAAGAGAAAAAAATATTTCTTAAACTCAATTTTATTATGATTTTGGTTGAGTTGTGCTGAAAGAAATACTTTTAAACTTGAAAAAAAATCACTCATATTACTTGATTTGTTTATCTTTAATTTAAGTATTTATATATTTTTGATTTGTCAACTCATACTTTGATTGATTTAATTGTATCATCTTTTCTAATGATCAATGAATATTTCAAAAATACTTTACATCGATTGATTATTTTGATGTTGTCATGATTGAAGATATCTTATTGTAAGTATTCTATTTTAAATCAATGAAAGCAAAATTTTCATAAAAAAAATTTACTATATCATGATTATGATTGATTATTTGATTGATAGTTGATTATTTGAAATTCAATATGCTTACTTTAAATATGTGTAATAGAGAAAGAAAATACTAAATAAAATAATTTGATCTAAAAAAATTATTTAATTAAAAATATCTTTATTTGCAAAAGTAAGAGGAAGAATTTAATTAAGATGAATTAGTTACTAAATTTGTATTGATTAAAGTTTAATATGGTATCAAATTAAAGATGCTTAACTTGAAAGAAAAAGGAGGAGTAACAAAAATTATAAAGCTTAAGCATGTAAATTTTGAAAAAAAAGAATAATGCTAAAGAATGAATATATATATATTTTAATTTAGTAATCTAAATCTAAAATATGCTTATTTTTAAATAAAGAGGAGAAGAATGTTGAAAGATAAATTAATCCAGCTATTAATATGAAAAACATGGGAAAAGATATTTTTTAATTTGATTTGATTGAAAATATTAATAAACTTTTGATTTAAAATTCTTATTCAATTACCTTATTTTGAGCTTTATTGTATTGATTTTAAATTTTTAATCAAATGCCTTATAGTCTATTTAATTTGTACTTTCATGTATTATTCAATTTAATTTACTTGATTTAAAGTGCTATTAATTTAAAGTAGTATTAGAAAAATAAATTATTCTCCAATATTGAAACTTGCTTAAAGGGGTATCATTCACATACTGATTTTATAATTTAATTTTTTCAAATATTCTTGACATTATTAGAGTTGAATTAAATTGAAAACCCTTCTTGCTTCTAGAAATAAATTTATAAATTTTTTAATGTATAATGTAAGATCTTTATAAAATTATTTTCAACTTTGATACTATCTTTTATACTCTTTCGATATATACCTTTTTAAAGTTTAATTGACTGAAACTTCTTGAAAAAAATAAAGAATAAATATTAAATTTATGTCAATTTTTTTTACATATTATACTTATTTTATTTAAAAATCTCTATTTTTGAAATTAAATTAAAAATCTAAATTAGTGATATCAAATAAAAATTTGGCATTGGACATACTTTACTTGGTATCAAATATACTAAAATATTTTGAAAAACTCTATCCCTCAATATTGACTTGAAAAATCTAAATTTAAATCTTTTAAAAAGGGATAGAGTGATATCAATAAAAATTTGATATCAAACATGCTTACTTTCATATTAAATATCCCATAAAGTTCAAATTTAATATCCTCTTAAAATTAAATTAAAATTTTTTGAATTTAATATATTTTTTTAATTTTGATTGATTTTGATGATATATTTTGATGATTTGTTTGATGCATAAAGATTAAAAAAAATGTTATGCTTGATTTTTTTTGTTCAAATTTTTAAAATATTCTATTCCTCTTAAAGCTTAAAAGTGCATATTTGAAAATTTGATAAAAAAGTTATACATATTCAAACATTGATATTTGAATTCAAGCAAATTTTTGAAAGAGAAGTGATATCTTAAGCATGTTTTAAATCAAAAGATAAGTTTTCAAATGGGAGATGATTCATTTGATTTTTTATTTTAATTTAATACGTCTTTCATTTGATACACTTTTACATCTTATTGATTTTGATGATTTTTCTTAATCCTTTTCATAAGCTTTTTAATGTCATCAAAAATGGAAAGAGGAATGTTGAGTGCTTGCTTAATGAATTGATGCTTAAAATACTCAATAATTTGATGCTTGAAACCTTAATACTCATTGATTTGAATTGAGACATTATGGTATAATGAGTATATGAAAAATATGCAATGAACTAAAGATAAATTATAAATATTTATGAAGTATGCATTCATATGTTTAATCAATTACTTCATAATTTATGTTGGCCAATTTTGATTGTATGTGGTGCTTACATATATGGCTAACTATTTATACTAATGATATGTAATGTAAACTCCATATCACATCTTTATGTATTTTGGCTTAATGTATGACTCTTATCTCTTCTGATATATTGGCATCTTATTTTATCATAAATATTTTTTAACATATAGTATCAATTATATTATGAATTATATTTTAAGGAGCAGGTTCTCTTTTCTTATTAGAAAGAGGGAGTAAATTTTATTCAAAATAAGAAAAGAGTAGTATTTTAATTGATGATGTCAAAATGAGGGAGTAAATACACTGTTTAGTATAAGCAACAATTATTAATTGATGATGTTAAAAATTCATGCTTGATCATTAGCAAATTTTTTTGTAGCCCCTAATCTCTCTTTTAAAAGAACTAAGTTATTTTGTAGAAAATGAGATTTATACTATGATTTCTCTATCCTTTATAATAATGATGCACTATGATCATCTACCTATAGGAATTGATATTATGTCTTGATATTATAAAACTCATGCCTTAAAAATTATATTCATTAAATATATTTATGTATTGCCTTAATTTTAAACTCAAAATCCTTAATGGCACTATTTTACTTTAATGTTCTATGCATGCCTTATTTTGCTTATACTCAAATATTTTGTCATCATCAAAAAAGAAAAGATTGTTGTCTCAAGAATTGATTTTGATGACTATAAAATATTTTAGAGAAGTTCTAATAAATTTTGGCTTGAAAAAAGAATAATGTATATTTCAGGTTTCACAAGATTTTTTAAGTTTATTAAAAAAAATTGAAGAAGGGCAAAATCATAAATTCATCAAGTTTGAGATCAAGAATATATATTTTGGAATCCTCAAGAGCAAGTGAAAATGAATTCTGATCTTTTGGAGATAATTTCATATTTTTTGAATGTCAAAATTGAAAGCAAATTAAGTTTTAGCAAAAGGATCAATCTTATGGTCAACCTCTGCTGTTTTGTAGGTCAGAAAATAGAAACTGATCATTTTCTATTTTCTGCCATAAAGATCGATCTTGGGGTCGACCCCTATGCTAGGGAACAATCCTAGGATCGACCCCTATGCTAGGGAACGACCCTAGGATCGATCCCTACAACGAAAACTTCCATAACAACTAATTTTTCTGCCTATTTTTAGTGTATTAAATATCTAATAAATGCTCTCTAATGGCTCTAAATGGCTACTAATCATTCTCCAACTTTGATTGAAGGTTTGAAAGGCATTCAAAAGGAACAAAAGTATATTGAAAGAAAAATTCATTCAAATTGTGAGCTCCAATGAATACCTAAAAAAAAGAGAAAAAAGGAGAGGAACCAAGCTCCAAAATCAGAGAACTTTCAAGAGAAACTATCTCCATCATCTTTCACATCCTCTCAATTATCAAGAAAAGAAGTTGAAGTATCATTTGAGCAATCCAACATCAACTTCTTCAAACTTTAAAGAGTTCTAATTTTTGTTTTCTATTTTATGCTAAAACTTATACTTATATTTTTATTTCTTTACAAGTTTTTTTGAGAAAAAAAACTTGGGATTTAGACTGATCCAAGTCCATAATTGGATTTTATATAAGTTTTGATTGGTGAGCCTAAAAAGTCAACTAGATTGTTAGTAAATCTGAAAAATTAATGATGTAAGATTTTGGTTGGTGCTCCTGTGAAAATCAACTAAGTTTATTTGTAAGTCCGAAAAAATAAGCATACTATAATCAAGAAAGGATTATGGTGAAACTCCCAAGGAAAGCTTGGAGAGTGGATGTAGAAGTGGGTTGCTCCAAACCACTATAAACTTTGAGTGTTTGTGATTGTATTCTTCACTTTCTTGCTTTATTTATCTTTACTTCTTGCTTTATTTGTATTACTACTTATTTAGCTTAGCCATAATTCTTGCATAGTTTCATATACATTTGAGTTTGCTGCATACACTACATAATCATATCAATCTAAATTAAGTTAAGCACATATTTGGTTAGAGCTAAAAATTTGGTCAAAATTTTATAAGAATCCAATTCACCTCCCCCCCTCCCCCTCTCTTGGGTTGCTACCTCTGGACAGCAATCGAGAAGAGATCACCACCTTGATAGTGGTAGCATTGGCCTTACCAACCTTCTGATGGCCTCTAGAGGATGTTCCCCCTCTCTCTTTCCTCTCTCTCTTCTCCTCTTTCCTTCTCCCTTCTCCTATTCCTTGTCGGTGTCTTATTTTGAAGGTTAGAACCATCTTGATCCACCATATCAATTTGGCGTGCCCCAAACCAGATGATTCAGGATGATTTAGCCTTCCATGCACTAGATAGATTTTAGGTACTTCTATAGGACCAACATGTTCAAATAATATCTTTTGATTAGATTTTTTGGATGAGGATTTGAGCTATTGCAAATAGTATCAGAGCTGATGTTTAAGATCGCTAAGGATTATGCTAGATCCTAACATATAATGTGATATTAAAGCCTAGGTTCTAGGATCATTATGATTCAATAGGAAGGTTAAGAGTTTGGTAAAAATTAGGTGAAAAGACTTCTTTGTTTGTTTTCTAGTTAATAACTTGGTATTATTTTGTTTGAATATTATTTGTGATGCTTCTTTTATTTTATTAAGACCAGAATGTTGCTATGCCATGCTTGTAGCTGAAGTATAAATGAGTTGGTTGGCAATTCTTAGGGTGGAGTGATTTATGTTTCAGGTTGTGATTAGTGGGGTTTTACTTAAGGTTGGTGCGAGAAAGTCTGTAATGGATATGTTTGGTAGATCAATTATAATATGCTATGTATTTGTTTGTTATTTAAGAAATTTGGAAAGCTAAAAATTGATACGGGTATAGATTATTATAGAACTTTGAGTTTTTGTTGTTACTTACATCACAAAGTTGAGGTTCATTTAAAAGAAGTGACATGTGACATAAGAAAGCGTTTCATATGTAGTATTTGAATTTGATATCCTTCAAGATTTGAACCTCTATAAATCGAGCACATAGAAAAGAAATATGTTTACGATATTGCAAAATATACATTCATTATTGATGGAGTTAATTCTATTGTAAAGCTATAGAATGTGCATCATGATAGTATTCTTGATAGTCTAAATTTTTATTTTCGATCTATTGGTGCGAAATCTGGTTGACGCCGGATTCGAGGCTGGAGTTGGAGAAGATGAGGCCACCACTGGTGATCTGCAAAATAAGTCTCGTCCAAAGTCGGGGGTGGTGGCTTCGGCAAGATCCTCCAACGATCAAGTTAGCTCTTTCGGCCAACAGAAATAAAGTGCTTAGGAAAGAAAGTGGTAGAATATCGAGAGGAAGAAGAGTGCCCTAAGAAAATATATCCGAAGGGTCTCTTTTATAGATAAAGCCTATAACAAACTGATAGTGACAGTCATACTTATTGGGTAGTGGGCCATTTGGGGCCATGTGGAATTTATTATGAAGGATGGTGTCTGTTGTCACAACATGCCAGTTCATTGAAATTTAATAGTTGAAGTTCGGAGGAGGTAGGCGCTGGTGTCGAAGAGCTTCAAATTTCATCAATTCCAGAGGAGTTTAGACTCCTTTAGGGTTGTCTATGTATGAGTGGGTTTATGCTGCGCAGATTGCTGGATCCGTGTAGGCGTGGAGGCCCTTCCAGGCGATTGCATAGAGTTCGATCAAAAGGGGTTCGAAAGTCCACTGGAGAAATCCTGAAAAAAGTTCACTGGAGGAATCCGGAAGGAGGTTTGCTAGAAGGATTTGGAAGAAGTTCGATTGATGGAGAAATTTAGTTGAGGATGAAGTCCGAAAGGAGTCTAAATGAAGGAGAAGTTCGACTGAAGGAGAAGTTTAGAAGGAGAAGTCCGATGGGGTTCGATCGTTGGAGAAGTCCGCCTGGAATTTGATTGTTGGAGAAGTCTGGACAGTGTCTGACTGATGGAGGAGTCCGACTGAAGAAGAAGTTTAGAGAACTTGCGATCGAAGAAGGTCGGCTGTCAAGGGTGGGGGAGCTCAGCCACCCCCTCCTTTCAAGCTCATTCGGATGAGGTCCAGAGGGATCTTACGAATTCAGTCGAGGGTCAATCTATTAGAACCAAATCTAGGATTTCATGGGTAGATCTTGAAACTTTTTTAGGATTAGGTAGCAAAAAATTTAAATAAATTAAATATTTATTTAAATAAATATGTAAACACCTAGATCTCTAATCTATTATATGATCAAGGCATGATATTAAATCAGAAATTAAAAACATAAAGGAGAAGGAAAGGTTGATTACATCAACCAAGATCTACACTACATCTAATGCAGGTATGAAATCAATAGATCAAATCTATTACCTATGCAAGTTAGATGTTCTAACTTGCTGATCTAGGCTTGAGGATGAAGTCATGAGCCGCACACACATCCGGCCTCTAGGAGTTGTCCACACGAGCCTACGAACTCTGATCTGAAGTTCGATGCAGGAAATCAGCACAGCATGCTAGTACCGTGCTGATCCTTCTTCGATGATCAATCCGATGCTCCCTTCTTCAAAATATGGATTCTTCAAAATATGAAAAGGAAGAGGAGAGTTTTTTGATCTGAAACTCTTTTAAAAAAAATACAAAATAAGGAGGAGAGATGAAGAATAAAACAGTCCTAGAAGAAGATCCTCTTCTTCTTCTCTTTTCTCTCACCTAGATACCTAGTTTGGTGCCTATGGAAACCTTATGCCCAAGGATCCTCTTCCTCTAATTTTTACACACCCCAAACCTCTCCCAAAGCTCTATATTTCATAAAAAAATCAGGCTAAAATTCATCCAAAATTTATAGAAAAAGAAGAGTCCTTATCTAGGTCAAAAACTAGACAAGGTAGGACTAGATTTGGCAAGTAGTTGGGGCGCCCAACTCTTGGGCGCCCCTCCTTTGATTTTTTTTATGAATCTAGCAAGGGAGAATGCATAAAATTCTACTTTCTCACCATGAAAATAGTAAAGAAAAAATAGGAGAGGGGGTGGCACACAAGGGAGAGAAGATTTGGTCAATAAGGATTCTATCTCATAGAATCCTAAAGCAAAACTAACTTCTTTTTTGACTTGGTATTCCAACAAATTGCCTTATAAGAAAAGGAGCAAGAGAGGGGTGTGCATGAGGATCAGAGAGATGAGATCTCATGCACAAAATAAAGAAAAATGGGTGTGGGGGGCGTGGGCTAAGGTGGTGCAAGGTTAGGGAGTCCTAGTCACACTAGGACTCCTATTTTGACCAAGACTAGGACTCCTATTTTGACTTGGTCAAACAAGATCTTTTAACCAAATAAAATCAAGAATAAACCAACTCAATTAAATAAGATCCTAATCAATTTAAAAATTTAATTAAATTAGATTAAATTAGATTTAATTTTAATTTAATTTTTTAATTAAATTAAAAAATTGGGTTGATCTGAGTCCTAGTTAGACTAGGACTAGTTCTTTTTTGCACTTAGCTTATCCAATAAGTTAATTGGACTTGATCCAATCAAGCTCAAACTAAATCTAATTAAATCATATTTAATTAGACTTAATCTCAATCCTCTGGCTTAATTAAATTAAGCCAATTAGCTAACTAATTGCTAATCGATCCTCCTGCAACACTTGCACTAGGTTAAACACCAATCGTATTGATTGTTTAACCCTAGAACGATTCTAAATCGTTGATCAACCATCCGATCAGATCATGAGCTCTAATATGTGTGACATCATAGGTTCGAACCTAAGTCGGTAGCATAGCAATATGTTTTTATACTAATTGAAGTGATCATCTAGCAATGGTACCCGACGATCAGATAGGTCAAATGTATAGAACAACATCCTTAGAACCCATGCGGATATAGTTTTCATATAATTCATCCCCTTAACCAAAATGCTTGTAGAACACCTCAAAGTTTAACTGTCAACTCTGATCAGATTGTTCACATTGTATTTCAAAATATTAAATCCATCTGATGGATTATCCTGGTCAAGGTTTTGCTATATTGAAATACAGTGATACATTCTTCTCCAACTCTTGGAGTGGTCAATCCCATCTTGATCATACTCTGACTTCGCAAGTACTTAACTGTGCCCAGAAGCCTTCCGTTACTAAATTAGAAATTTAGTTAGTCTGATACCAAAGTATAGTGAGTTGCTTGCAGGTCACTAAGATGATCTCAGGTCTAAGGGACACTTATACCTATATCCCATCGGAGACATTCTTAACAACAGAATGCTCAGGAGTTGGTCACGTTCAATGATGATGTACCTATACATCTCATCTATATTCCATACCAGTATCTCCACACTCCTTGGTTAAAAGGACAATCAACTTATATGGCATACAGCAATCTATGCTCGATAGATGCTGTTGTTCTTATTGACAGCCTATCATTTGGTCATGAACAAATTTAAAGACTAATCAATAAATCATCTTTTTATCGAAGCTAAATAGTCCTAAGAATTTCATCACAATAATGAAGTTCGTTAGAAGATGAATACTTATGATGTAAAATGCCAAAAATATATTTTATTTATTAATGAATCAATTACAAATATAAAGTAGCTCAACCGTTAATACGCTGACGATTGGCTTTGGGATACATTTTCAAACAACTCTCACTTATCCTAAAGCCACTCGGCACAGTATCTAATACCCATCTTCGACTTGTGGTTGTCGAACTTCTTTATTGCCAGAACTTTAGTGAAGGAGTCGCCAGGTTCTCCTTTTCATCGATTTGTTGAAGGTCGACGTCATCTCGATCCATGATCTCTCGGACCAGATGAAAGTAGTGCAGAATGTGCTTTGTCTGTTGGTGTGCCTTTGGTTCTTTCGTCTGAGCAATGGCACTAGTGCTATTGCAGTAGAGCAGGACTGGATCATCAAGGAAGGGTGCTACTCCAAGCTCGGTGATAAACTTTCTCAACAACACAGCTTTCTTTACAGCATCTGATGTTGTCACGTACTTTGCTTCACAAACAGAGTCTGCCACAGTATGCCACTTGAAACTCTTCCAATAGATGGCTCCACCATTCAGAGTAAAGATATATTTCGACATGCTTTTACTGTCATCATGGTCAGATTGAAAGCTGGAGTCTGTAAATCCCATAAGTTTCATATCTGACTCATCATAAACCAACCATTGGTCCTTAGTATTTTTCAAATACTTAAGTATGGCTTTAACTACTTTCTAGTGGTTTTCTTCGGGATCAGACTGGTATCTACTCACTACTCCTAGTGAGTATGCCACGTCTGATCTCGTATATATCATGATGTACATGATAGATCTCACTATCGAAGCATATGAAACTCTACTCATATGCTCTCTCTCTTCAGGAGTTATCGGACAATCTTTCTTAGAGAGAGAAATTTCATGACCTATTGAAAGATAGCCTTTTTTAAAATTCTCCATGCTGAACCTCTTCAGTATAGTATCTATGTACGTGAACTGGGATAATCCAAGCATCCTTTTAGATCTATCCCTATAGATCTTCATCCCTAGGATGTAGGATGTTGGAAAATATGTTCTAAAGCCAATCATCTAAGTGGTAGATGATTGAAATTAGTATATGAATTATCTAATAATAATAATTATTTGGCTGGTTCATCATAAAAGTTCTATCTTTTTTAAATAAACTTTAAAATTATGGTGAAGTCCTTAGAATCATAATCAATCGATAAAGGAGAATTTATCGAATAGTTCTTAAATTATTCATGATCAAATGATAAGTTATAAATAAGGATGATAACTTATCGAGTGTAGGTTGTTGTATGCCATATGCATTGATTGTCCTTGTAACCAAGTGGTGTGGAGACACTGGTATGACATTCAGATGAGATGTAGGAGTACATCTATACTAAACATGATCAATGTAGCACTCTACTATCAAAAGTAGGTAGCTAAGACCAATGGATATAAGTGTCCCTCCGATCTAAGATCACCACGGTGACTTACAAGCAACTTACTGTACTTTGGTATTGGACTGCCTGTATTTTTAATATATGTTCGAAAGGTTTTTGGATATAGTCAAGTACTTATAAAGTTAGTGTGTGAGTCAAGTAGGATTGAGAACTACTGATTAACTTCAGAAATAAAATGACTCACCGTATTTCAATTTAGCAAAACTTGGGTCTGGATAATCCTTGTGAGGTGTCATGAGATTTGCAAAATTTTAAGACACAATGGAGATGACTTGTATGAGTGTTTGACAGCGTACTCGAAGTTATCTTAAGCATTATTAGTCATAGGGATGAATTATATAGTAACCATGGGTCAGGATTCTAAGAATGTTGCTTTGCATATATTCGACCTATCCGGATGTCAGGAACCATTGCTAGATGGTAACTTCGATTGGTACAGAAATTAATTTCTATGCTACCAGCTTAGGTTCAAACCTATGGGGTCACACACATTAGAGCTTGTAACCTGATCAAATAGTTAATCAATAATTAAGAATCATTTTTAGGTCAAACATTCAATGCAATTGATGTTTGACCTAATGTAAGTGTTGCAGGAGGATTGATTAGCAATTAGATTACTAATTGGCTCAATTTGATTGAGAAATCAGGCTAAGATTAAGTCTAATTAAATTAAATTTAATTAGAATTAATTTATATTTAATTAAATTAAGTCTAATTGATTTATTGGATAAGCCAATTGTAAGAGAAGAATAATTTCTTATTTTACTAGGACTTGGGTGCACCTAATTGATTTAGCATTTAAATCAGATTTAAATCTTGATTTAATCTAATTTAATTGGACTCTTAGTTGGACTAAGATCATCCTTAATTAGGTTATATTTAATCTAGTTTAAATAAAATTTAAATTAAATTTAAAATAATTTTGACCTAGTCAAACAAGAGGAGTCCCAGTTGGACTGGGACTCTCTCTCTTTCTCTTGCACCTAAGAAAGCCCATGCCCACATATATGTTTTTGAGGTTTATGTGAACATTCCCTCAGCAATGAGAGGTCTCCATGCCCCACCTATTAGATTATTTAGAATATATTTTGACTTGGTCAAAACTAGAAGGAAGTTGAAAATTATTTCCTACTTGGAAGAGTTTTCTTTGACCCAAACTCCTCCCTCCCTTGTGCACCAACTCTATCCATGCCCCTCTATCTTATTAGGCCCTTTCTCCCTTGCTTTTGTGCATGAGAATCAGTGGTTACATAAAATAATAAGTGAGAGAGACATCCAAGAGTTGGACGCTCCATAGAAGTTCCCCCTTTGACTAGGTTTTGACCTAGTCTTGCAATAAAAAGGGGTACCTCCTTTGAGATGGTAATATAATGTGAAAAATCCCAAAAAAATCATGAAAAATTAGAGAAGAAGGAGGAGAAGGCATGGAGAATTTGTGGTTCCAAGATTCTTGGAGAAGAGCTCTCAATTAAGACATCAAATGTTAATGTCTCGAAGAGACAAGGTAAGAGAAGATTGTCTTCTCTTATATATTTTTTTTTATGTTTCTCTCTTTCTATTTTATTTATGATTTTTATATAATAAAAGTCTAAGAGAGAGAGAGGATTTGGGTGTGGAGATGAGTGCTCCAAATTGTTGGGGCATGGTGTTAATTTTTTGGACATGATCAGGGATGAGTGCTCCAAGTTGTTGGGGCATGGTGTTAATTTTTTGGACATGATTTGATCATGTCCTGATGAGAGAAGAAGAAGAAAAGAAAGGTCTTCTCTTAGGATTTCTTTGAGAACCCTTCTTTTCTTTTTTTCTATCAAAATTTTGTATGAATAAAATCAAAAATATTAGATCTGAAAACTTAAGAAAAATCCTAAAGGAGGTCTCCTCTTGTCCTAGCATAGAGATGTTTTCAGAACATCAACCGTTGATGTCCTGAAGGAGAAGATTTATCTTCTCTTAGGATTTACTTTTTCATCTTCTTATTTTCTAATTTTTTGGAGATCCAAGGATTAGATTTTTCTCTTATTTCTTCTCATGTTCTTCATCTCTTGGAGTATCCAAGAGATCCGAAGAATATGTATTTGATTAACCATCAGGAGGGATCCACGAGAAGCTAGCACTTCGAGTGGATCTTCGTTCGATGAACCTTCGATCTGTGTTGTAGGTTCGTGTGGATCACCTATAGAGGTCAGATGCTTGTGCAGCTCCAAAGAAAATAATGGATTCAACCATGGAGTTCTCGACCCATGCAAATGTAAGAGATCTGATCTCTTGGTGACCTAGATGCGATCTAGGATTAGATCTAGAATTATTCTAGATCTAGGTATTGATATGATCAATACTACTTATGATTAATTTAATTTTAGATTTATATTTATATCATAACATATTATAGATCCTTGATGTAGGGTTTTATAATTTGATTACATGTATGTTGTAGATTAATTAGTTTAATCTATGTCTTTCGCTGCTCTACATTTTAAAAAAAATTTGAAATCTATGCATGAAACCCTGCATATTTTCTAATAGTGGTATCAGAGTATCTAGATTATTTTATAACATGATTATATTTATATTAGATTAAATCTAAAAATTAAAATTAATTAAAGATCGCACATACTGCCATAAGGTTATCTTATTATAAGGTTAACCCCTTATAATGAAAAGGTTGTCCTAGTATGTGCTGATCTGAATCTGAATCATGAATAATTTAGATTAGATCTAAAAAAATTTATAATTTAATTTTTTTGATTTAAATCTAAAATTTAATAGATATTTGATCTATTTTAGATTATTTAGATTAGATCTAAATAATATCAAGATTACACATACTGCCATAAGGTTATCCTGCTGTAAGGTTTATCCCTTATAGTGGAAAGATTATCCTAGTATGTACTGATCTGAGAAACCTAAGTCATAAATATGTTCAATAAGATCTAAAGTGATTTATGGTTTATTTTTAGATTTTAAATCTAATTTTAAATGGTTTATGATTTGATCCACATGATATATTTTATGTTTAGATCTAGATCCTCTTATTGCATATGTTAATATGTCATTTTTATTTTAAATCTAGAATGTATATGTATGACATATTTATTTTGCAGAATTTAAATTGAGAACTTACTTTCCACAAAATTCTAGATTCAAAACCCTAGGACATGATCTAAATAATGAAATAAATCAGATCTAAAATCATGTATTGAATATGATTCAATGTAAATTATTTATAATTTAAAAATATTTTAAATAATAAAATCAGAAACTAGTTCTGAGGTTCCATAAACCCAAACTTTGAACTTAATTGAGAATTAAGTGATTATTTAGGATCTAGATTTATGATTTGAAGATCCTAAGATAATTTTATAAAACTTGGATTAAAGGTTAAATGGGTTAGTTTTGATCAGGTTATTAACTTGATTAGACCTAGGATTAGATTAAATATGGACTTAGTTAAGAAATTGATCAAATCTAATTAATAGTTAATTAGGATTAGGTCATTTTTTTTCTATAGATCAATTCAATAGTTGTAGTTGATCAAAGTCCTTATATCTAACAAATGGACCTGATCATGGCTCTATGGTCGAGCTCGAGTCTTTAAATAGACCAAATCAAAATTGACAAACCAATTGGTGTCTAAGGTAAGTCTGGCATTCTAAATCGGTGGTTTTTAATTGGCAGCCCGCTTATCTGACTATTTCTAATGGTGTCTAAGGCAAGCCTTGGCAGATCCTCCCACCGATCTCACTTACCTGATCAATGTGGTTAATCAGATTTCGATTAAGTTGCTTATTTATTTGAGCTAATTCATGTCACATAGAAAATCAGTGAGACTGATTTCATTCAGTGAGACTGATATAGGTGCCCATGGACCAAAATTGATCCTAATCCTCATTAGTGACTTATGAAGTCAGTGGGAGGACCTAACTTGGTGAAGTCAATGGGAGCAAATTAATCCATGTCCTTTCTATCCTTAAATCACTAATAATTTAAATCCTCTAAAATTATTAGGTCCTTAAAATGATGAAGTTATGGAGATAACCGAGTCATAGCCTCTCATTAAGGTGTTTGATAATGAGTCCATTAGCTCAAAAATCATTAGAGACCCATAGGCCTGGTGCTTGTTGACTAATGGAATTATCATTCATCATATGATGATTTAGATGTGTCTCTCTAATGGTGGTTAGGTTGACCAATCATAGTTGGGCTTAATCATTCATTAGTTAGATACACCAAGTATGCTCATGTTAATGGTTGGACCTAACCGGATCCTTACAGTGGAGGCCCTAGCCTGCTGATTAGATTTTTGGGGCAAAATTAAATTATTAAAAGTTATTTGGAGAAATAATTGATTATGAATCTACCCTTAGATGTACATGGGTTGACCAACCATTATTGGGCTTGTGTGTAGTCTATGTGGATTCTAATACCTACTAAAAAATTAAAATAATTCTCCAAATTTAAGGTAGAGGCTACCAATTCAAATAAAATAGTAGGAGAACTTTTAGACTAAAGTTCAAGTCTTTAGGCTTAAAATAATTCATATACTTAGGTCATTGTTCTCTTTTTTCAAATTAAGGCTAAACCCTAATTGCTCCTATCACTGTTAGACAATGAAGACTTATGGACCCAACTTCGATAATTAGTATCGAAAGTTGAATTTGATTTAGCAGTACCAATGGGTTCGTATTGGAGCTTCTAAGCCTAGTCAAAACAATAAGTCCTAAAGGAAGAAGAATTATCTTGCTTTTCTTGACCATAACAGGCTGAACAAGAGAAAGGAGCAAGAGTTGCTTATCAATGATGTTATATGATAATATCTTAAAATTTTTCTATATGTAATTCTACTACCTAGGTATTAGATACCAGTGGTCTTGTGCAATTCGTTGCAAGAACTTTAGGTAAGTGGAATGTACACACCCTAGTTAGATTATGTCATGGATGTCTATGTTTGGCATTGCAGGCTTAGTCATGTTAACAAGAACAAAATAAATGGGTTAGCTTGAGAGGAAAACCTTGATATTAATGATTGTGAATCATTGATAACTTGTGAATCTTATCTTCTTGGAAAGATGACAAAGTCACCTTTTAGTGGAAAAGGTGAAGGAGCCAATAAAATTCTAAGTCTCATACATGGTGATGTATGTGGACTTATGAACTTAAGTGCTAAAGAAAGATATTAGTATTTCATTACAGACGACCTATCTGGGCATGGGTGCGTCTGGCCTGAATCATTTGAAATGTTCAAATAATTCAATAATAAAAAAGAAAAATAAAATGGAAAGGACATTGGAACTCTTCGATCAAATCGAGGAGATGAATACTTATCTAGTAAGTTTATGACATATCTAGGAGAGAATAGGATTCTCTCTCAGTGGATTTCTTTTCAGAATATAGTGTATCTGAAAGGAGAAAATTAAACTTTGTTAGACATGGTTCAATTCACGATAGGGTTTACTAGTCTGCCTGTTTCAGGGTTATGCTTTACTAACTATTTGTTTTACTCTGAAAATTTATACTAAGTGAATCTATTGCATTGACTCCATATGAGATATGGATCGAGCATAGACCTAGACTCTTTCACCTTTGGTTTTGAGGTTGGTTGGCCTATGTCATAGGTTTGCACATAAATAAACTTGGATACTGGTTTAATAGGTTTTTAAGGGTGATTAATTCTACCATACTGAAGAACATAAGATGTTCATCAGTAGTAGGGCATTTCTTTTGGAAAGGAGTTTCTTAGAGAAGGAACTAATGCTTATCAAGTTGAACTCAGAGAAGTTTGACTGGTAGAAAAGAACCGACGTAATTTAGTAAACCTATAGAACCAGATTTGATCAGATCAAATCTGGAGCCCATAAAGTGTCACCTTTAAGAAGATTTGATATAGTACCGTGTTAGCTAGATAGATACTTTAGTATCTAGGTCTGGGATGGCGATCCTGTTGAGCTCGATGAGAATAATAAGAATTTGATCACCTATAGGAATACAATGTAGTGATCTGACTCTGAGAAGTGGCTTGGAGCCATATGATCCAAATTGAAGTCCATGAAAATTAATAGTATATGGACACTAAATGATTCACCTAAAGGAAAAAAATCCATTGGATGTGAATGGATTTTCAAAAGGATCAGAGTAGCACAGACGAGAAGATAAAGACCTTAAAGCCCGTTTGGCTATTACCTCAGAATTAGAACATACATTTTGAATGTATGCCTTTGTTATGAACAAAGATATATTCTACATTTGTAATTGGACAAAATATTCTGTAGTGTTATTCCTTGTATTGTTTGTGGATGAAATTCTCTTAATCGGAAATGACATCCCAGCATTGCAAAGAATAAAGGTTTAGCTATCATCTTATTTCTCTATGTACGTGACTAGATATGGTATACTCACTAGAGGTAGTGAGCAGATACCAGTCTGATCCAAGTAAGAGCCACTGAAAGATTGTATAGATAAATCTTAAGTATTTGAAAAATACTAAGATCTAGTGACTTAAATATGGAAGTACTGACTTAAAATATGTGAATGTTTTAATTTCAGTCAGAACAAGATGACAATAAGAGAATGTTGGCTCATATCCTAATTGTAGGAGCAATCTGCTGGAAAGGTTCCAAGCAGGATACTTTAGCCTATTCAGTTAGTGATGTAGAGACATTGTGGCATATGATGCTGCCATGTAAGCTATATAGTTGCTGAGATTCATTAGCAGGTTAGGAGTGGCACCCTCTACTGATGGTTCAGTCCTATTATAGCACTGAAGCCATAGCTCAGACTAAAGAACCGAAGGACTAGCATATTCTGCATCGCTATCACCTTAGATATTAGATCTGGGTGACGTCGACTTTTGGAAGATCGATAGAAAAGAAGAACTTGACCGACCCATTTGCTAAGACCTCAGAACTAAGGAGTTCTACGAACTCAAGTGGAAGATAGGATATTTGATATTATTTTGATTGGCTTTAGTCCAAGTGAGAGTTGTTGTAAAATATATCCTAAAGTCAATCATCTAAGTGGTAGATGATTGAAATTAGTATATAAATTATCTAATAATAATAGTTATTTAGCTGGTTCATCATAAAAGTTCTATCTTTCTTAAATAAACTTCTAAATTATGATGAAGTCCTTAGAACCACAATCAATCGATAAAGAAAGATTTATCGAATGGTTTTTAAATTGTTCATGATCAAATGATAAGTTATTAACAAGGATGATAATTTATCGAGTGTAGGTCGCTGTATGCCATATGCGTTGTTGTCCTCATAACTAAGTGGTATGGAGATACTGGTATAGTATCCAGGTAAGATGTAGGAGTACATCTGCACTGAACGTAAGCAATGTAGCACTTTACTATCAAGAGTAGCTAGCTAAGATCAATGGGTATAAGTGTCCCTCCGACCTGAGATCACCACGGTGACTTACAAGCAACTCACTATACTTTGATGCTGGACTGCCTGTATTTTTAATATAGATTTGAAAGATTTTTGGGTACAGTCAAGTACTTATAAATTTGATGTGTAAGTCAAGATGGAATTGACCACTCCTGATTAACTTCAGAAAAAGAATGACTCGCTGTGTTTCAATTTAACAAAACCTGGGTCTGGATAATCCTTATGAGGTGTCACGGGATTTACAAAATTTTGAGACATAATAAAGATGACTTGTATGAGTATTTGATAGCATACTCGAAGTTGTCTTGAGCATTATTAGTCATACGGATGAATTATATGATAACCATAGGCCAGGGTTCTAAGAATGTTGCTTTGCATACATTCGACCTATCTGAACGTCGAAAACCATTGCTAGATGGTAACTTCGATTGGTACAGAAATTGGTTTCTATGCTATCGACTTAGGCTCGAACTTATAGGATCACACATATTAGAGCTTATAACCTGATCAGATGATTAATCGATGATTGAGAATCATTTCGAGGTCAAACATTCAATGTGATTGATGTTTGACCTAATGCAAGTATTACAGGAGGATTGATTAGTAATTAGATTACTAATTTGCTCAATTTGATTGATCAATCAGATTGAGATCAAGTCTAATTGAATTATATTCAGTTATAATTGGTTTGGATTTCATTAGATTAAGTCTAATTGGTTTATTAGATAAGCCAATTGCAAGGGAAGAACAATTCTTTATTTGACTAAGACTTGGGTGCACCTAATTGATTTAGCATTTAAATCATATTTAAATCTTAATTTAATCTAATTTAATTAGACTTCTAGTTGGACTAGGATCATTCTTAATTAGATTATATTTAATCTAATTTAAATAAAATTTAAATTAGATTTAAAATAATTTTGATCTAGTCAAACAAGAGGAGTCCTAGTTGGACTAGGACTCTCTCTCTTTCTCTTGCGCCTAAGAAAGCCCATGCCCACATATATTTTTCTGAGGTTTATTTGAACATTTCCACACCAATGAAAGGTCCCCATGCCCCATCTTTCAGATTATTTAGAATATATTTTGACTTGATCAAAACTATAAGGAAGTTGGAAATTATTTCCTACTTGGAAAAGTCTTCTTTGACCCAAACTCCTCCCTCCCTTGTGCGCCAACTCTATCCATGCCCCTCTATTTTATTTGGCCCTTTCTCTCTTGCTTTTGTGCATGAGAATCAGTGGTTACACAACCCATAGAAGTTTCCCCTTTGACTAGGTTTTGACCTAGTCTTGCAATAAAAAGGGGCACCTCCTTTGAGATGGTAAGAGGATGTGATAAATCTAATAAAAATCATGAAAAATTAGAGAATATGGAGGAGAAGGCATGGAAGATTTATAGTGTCAAGATTCTTGGAGAAGAGTCCTTAATTAAGACATCAAAGGTTGATGTTTTGAAGAGACAAGATAAGAGAAGATTGTCTTCTCTTATATTTTTCTTTTATGTTTCTCTTTTTCTATTTTATTTATAATTTCTATATGATAAAAATCTAAGAGAGAGAGGATTTGGGTGTGGGGATGAGTGCTCCAAGTTGTTGGGGCATGGTGTTAATTTTTTGGATATGATCTAATCATGTCCTGATGAGAGAAGAAGAAGAGAAGAAAGGTCTTCTCTTAGGATTTCTTTGAGAGCCCTTCTTCTCCTTTTTTTATAAGAATTTTTTATGAATAAAATTAGAAATATTAGATCTAAAAACTTAAGAAAAATTCTAGGAAAGAAGGTCTCCTCTTGTCCTAGCATAGAGATATTTTCAGGACATCAACCGTTGATGTCCTGAAGGAGAAAATTTATCTTCTCTTAGGATTTATTTTTTCGTATTCTTATTTTTTGATTTTTGGGAGATCCAAGGGTTGGATTTCTCCCTTATTCCTCCTTGTATTCTTCATCTCTTGGAGTATCCAAGAGATCTGAAGAACATGTATTTGATTAACCATCGGATCCGTGGAAGCTGGTACTTCGAGCGGATTTTCATTCGATGAACCTCCAATCTATGTTGCAAATTCGTATGGATCACCTATAAAGGTCGGATGCTTGTACGGCTCCAAAAGCAATAACGGATTCAATCGTGAAGTTCTCGACCTATGCATAGGTAAGAGATCTAATCTCTTGGTGACCTAGATGCGATCTAGGGTTAGATCTAGAATTATTCTAGATCTAGGTATTGATATGATCAATACCACTTATGATTAATTTAATTTTAGATTTATATTTGCATCATAACATGTTATAGATTCTTGATATAGGGTTTTATAATTTGATTACATGCATGTTGTAGATTAAATAATTTAATCTATGTCTTCCACTGCTCTATATTTTCAAAAAGTTTTGAAATCTATGCATGAAATCCTGCATGTTTTTCAACATAGGATGCTTCACCCAAGTCCTTCAAGAAGAACTGTGATGACAATCAAACTTTATTTTCTGTAATGTAATGTCATTTTTGATTAAGAGAATGTCATTCACGTACAAAACAAGAAATACCACTACTGGACCATTTGTCTATTTATAAATGTAGGGTTCTTCTCCATTCTTAACGAAGCCATATGTTTTGATCATTTTATCAAAATGCATGTTCCAACTTCGAGATGCCTAGTTCAGTCCATAAATGGATCTTTGAAGCCTACATACGTTAGACTCATCTGTGGATGTGAACCCCTCAGGTTGTATCATATACACCTCTTCGGTCAACTCTCCATTCAGAAAAGCTGTCTTCACATCCATCTGCTAAATCTCATAGTCCAGATGGACAACAAGTACAAGCATAATCCAAATGGACTTGAGCATTGCCATAGGAGAGAACGTCTCATCATAGTCAATACCATAATGTTGATAATATTCCTTGGCAACCAGATGGGCTTTATAGATCTCCACCTTTCTATCTACGCCCCTCTTCATTTTGAAGACTCATTTACACCCAATGGGTTTAACCCCTTCGGGTGGGTCAACCAATATCCACACATCGATGACTTTCATGGACTCTATTTCAGATTTCATGACCTCAAGCCATTTCTCAGAATCAGGTCTCTGCATAACATCCATATAGATGATCGGATCCTCATCATTTTTATCGAGTTCGATGGGATCACCATCCCGAACTAAGAAATCATAGTATCTATCCGACTGATGTGGTGCTCTATTGGAATGCTTTAATGGTGCAAATACACTAAGCTCCAGATTTGATCTAATCAAATTCGATTCTGGTTCAGCTATAGGTGTTAGTTTTTCTACCTATTGAACTTCATTAAGTTCAACCTTAGAGGCAACAGTTCCTTCACCAAAGAATTTCTTTTCCAAAAAGGTTGCCCTAAGGCTGACGAACACCTTTTATTCATCAGCATGGTAGAAATAGTATCTCTTTGTCTCTTTTGGGTACCCTATAAATGTGCACTTATCAGACTTAGGTCCAAGTTTATCTGTAACTAACCGTTTGACATAAGCCGGGCACTCGCAAATCCTAAGATATGAAAGTGCTGGCTTATGCCCTGTCCATATCTCATATGGAGTCTTAACTACAGACTTACTTGAAATCCAATTTAACAGATAACAAGCCGATTCGAGTGCATATCCCTAGAAGGATATCGACAAGTTAGCAAAATCCATCATGGATTGGACCATATCTAACAGTGTTCGATTCCTCCTTTTAGACACACCATTATGCTGTGGTGTTTTTAGAGGAGTCCATTGGGAGAGAATCTCATTCTCTCCTAGATATGTGAAAAACTCATCAGAAAGGTATTCCCCTCCTTAGTCAGACCGAAGAGTTTTAATAATCTTTTCAGTTTGTTTTTCTACTTCACTTCGGAATCATTTGAACATTTTAAAAGAATCCGACTTATGTTTCATCAGATAGACATATCCATATCTGGATAGATCATCTGTGAAAGTAATGAAGTAGACATATCCACCTTTGGCACTTATGCTCATGGGTCCAATACATCAGTATGTACTAGACCTAAGAGCTTAGTGGCTCTTTCACCTTTTTCAGTAAAAGATGACTTGATCATTTTACCAAAAATATAGGATTCATAGGTTGGAAGTGATTCACAATCACTGCCTTCGAGGATTTTCTCTTGAGTTAACCTATCTATCTAGTTCTTGTTTATGTGATCTAGCCTATAATGCTATAAGTAGATATCTAACACACTATCTAATCTAGGGTGCTTGCCAATTGAATAGACTATGTTAATAGGTTATGATAGCATATACACACCATTATTCAAATGTTCACAGAAAATAGTAACACAATTCATAACGATATTACAAACTTATTTCTTTATTAAAATTTTATAATCATTTTTGGCCAAAAGGCCTATAGAAATGATATTTAAAAAGAAACTAGGACAAAAATGACAATCACTAAGAACAATGGTATGGGACTTAAATATAAGTTTCAAAATTTTTAAAGCTAGAACTGGAACTGGTCTTCCATCTCTAACATTCAACAACCTTTCACCTTGCTCGAATCTCCTACTAACTTGCAACCCCTGCAATGAATTGTAAATATGGTAAGGGCTACCGGTATCTAATATCTAGTCAGTAATATCACGAATAGAGAAATTACAAGGAGTTATCATATAAATATCTTGTCCAGCAATAGCTTGCTTCTTTTTCTGCCTATTCGGATCCAGAGAGGTAATATACTGAGGACAGTTTCTTTTTCAGTACCTCCGCTTCTTGCAAAAGAAGCATTCAGCTTGACTCTTATCGAGCTTGATCTTTCTGGTCTGGCCTTGCACAGATGTTCCAGCCTGAACTTGCACCTTCTTAGCTTTCTTCTTCTTATTCTTCTTTCCTTTCCTAAAGGATCGAGAGTCAAAAGATGAATCTCCCACTAAGTTCACCGACTCCTTATGGAGCTGGTGATCCTTCTTAAAGTTCTGAAGTAATCCCAGTAGCCCGTGGTAGTCAACTTCAGGCTTTGACATTCTATAATGTATAAGAAATTAGAGATAAGACTTAGGCAGCGAGTTCAGTATTGCATCTTTTCCAAGCTGTTTGTGCAAGAAAAAGTCAAGCTTGCTCAAGCGCTCTATCAACTCGATCATGTACAATACATGATCGATGATAGAGACTCCATCCCACATTCTGATATTGAAGATGACACAACTAGTCTTGTGCCTCTTCACATCATCGGGTGTGCCGAAGGAATCCTCGAACACTTGAAGCATGTCCTTTGACTGAGCCATCTTAAATCTGTGATTGAACTCATCGCTCATAGCAGCCAGTATAATGCAGCGCACCATGGTCCGATCACTGAGCCACTTCTGGTAAGTATCTCTGACTATTCTACATGCATTGGCAACTAGCTCCTCAGGTGCAGGATCTGTCAGCACATATAGGATCCATTCATGCTTCAGGACTATCTTCAACTTTCAGTATCAGCTATCGAAGTTAGATCCCACCAACTTAATATTGTTCAACAATGATCGGAGTGATAAGGAAGTGGCCATATCTGCATCGAGAAAAAACATAATCTAATTAGTAATTGATTCATTAAACCTAAAGATTTGAACTTTAATCAAAAGGTTCTCCCACTATTTATTTGAATTGATAGCCTCTACCTCCAATTCAAGGAATTATTGTAATTTCTTAGTACGTACTAGAATCCACATAGACTGTACACGAGCCCAACTTTGGTTGGCCCATTCATGTACATCTAAGGATAGATTCATAACTAATTATTTCTCCAAACAACTTTTAATAATTAAATTTTGCCCCAGCCCCTGATCAGTTGGCTTTGGCCTTCTCAGAAAAGGGTTCAGTTAGGTCCAATCATTAACATTACCATACTTGGTCCATCTAACCAATGAATGATCAGGCCCAACTTTAGTTGGCCCACCTGACCACCATTTAGAAAGATGTGTTCAAGAGATCATATAATGAATGATAATTCTATCAATTGATAAGCACTAGGCCTTTGGGTCTCCAATGATTATCCAACTGATGGACCCATTATCATCCACTTTAATGGAAGGCTATGATCCAATTATCATATAACTATTTCATTTTAGGAATCTAATAATTTTAAAAAATTTATTTATAGAAGTGAGTAGGTCAGATTAACCAGCTTGTCATGATCTTTCCACTGGCTTCACCAAGTCAGCTTAAGAAAAACCACTAACAAGCTGGTCTAAGAGCACCTAAATCAATCACACTGATTTACCTAACTGACATTGGTCAACTCAAATTATCAAGTGATCTGATCAAAACTCAATCTCTCCAAGAAGGCCAGGTAAGTGAAATCGATGGAATGGTCTGCCAAAGCTTGCTTTAGACACCATTGAAAATGATCAGATAAGTGGGCTACCAATTAAAAACTATCGGTCGTATGTGCCAAACTTATATTAGACACCAACTGGTTTAATTAGTCTTGATTAGATCAACCTAACAGTTTGAGCTAGACCTCTTAGCTAAAAATCAAGTACATTTGGTTCTTGTTAAAGACATGGACTTGACCAACTACAACTATTGTAATTGATCTAGAGAATTCTTGATCTAATATAAGATAATAATTGATTAGATTTAGTCAATTATCTAATTAAGTTCTTTTTTTAATCTAACCTTAGGTCTAACCCAACTAATGGACCTAATTTCCACTAATCCATTAATCCAATGTGTTATGATTCATGTCATAGGATCTTCAATTTACAATCCTAGAACTTAATCAAACAACTTCTTAATTCTTAATTAAGTTTTGGACTGAGGATTGGGGTTTGGCTTTTTAAAAATAATTTTTATATTTATAAAATATTTTTACAACATGGTTATATCAACCAAGTTATATGTTTGATTTATAATTAATATGTAAGTAAAATAAATAAGAAACTACTTTAGATCTAATCTAAACAGGTTCATGTAATTAAAACAGTTTCAATAATAATCAATCATAAATTTTTTTAGATCAAATCTAATATATTTATAATGATTAAAATTAGATTAAAATATTTTTAATCAGATCATAAAATCTTTTAGATCTAATCTAAAATTTTATGATCAATATTTTAGATTAGTACATACTAGGACAACCTTTCCACTGTAAGAGGTGGACCTTACAGTAGGACAACCTTATGACAGTCTATGCAATCTAAAATATTTTATTTTTAGATCTAAAATTATTTTAAATATATTAAATTCTAAATAAAATTAAATTTAATTTAATAAATTTATGGTTAGAGTCAGATCATCACAAACTAGGATAATCTTTTCATTATAAAGGATAAACCTTACAGCAAGATAACTTTATGGCAGTTCATGAGATCTAAATTTTTAATTTTAGATTTAATAATTAGATTATAAATTAGATCTAATCTAAAAAATAATCTAAATATATATAAAAATTATGTAATAAGAACCTAGGATCTGATACCAATTGTTGGAACTAGATCTAGAGTTTCACGGATAGATCTTGAAACTTTTTAGGATCAGATAGTGAAAGATTTAAATAAATTAAATATTTATTTAAATAAATATAAAAATATCTAGATCTCTGATCTATTATATGATCAAGATATTATATTAAATCAAAAATTAAAAATATAAAGGAGAAGAAAAGGTTGATCATATCAACCTAGATCTACACTACATCTAATGCAGGTATGAAATCAGTAGATCAAATCTATTATCTATGCAAGTTAGATGTTTTAACTTACTGATCTAGGCTTGAGAATGAAATCATGAGCCGTACACGCATTTGACCTCTAGGAGTCATCCACACGAGTCTACGAACTCTGATCTAAAGTCCGATGCAGGAAATCAGCATAGTATGCTAGTACCGTGCCGATCCTTCTTCGATGATCGATCCGATGCTCTCTTCTTCAAAACTTAGACTTTCCAAAATATGAGAAGGAAGAGGAGAGTTTTTTGATCTGAGACTCTCTTAGAGAAAACTCAAAAGAAGGAGGAGAGATGAAGAATAAAATAGCCTTAGAAGAAGACTCTCTTCTTCTTCTCTTTTCTCTCACCTAGACACCTAGTTTGGTGCCTATGGAACCCTCATGCCCAAGGACCCTCTTCCTATGATTTTTGCACACCCTAAACCTCTCCTAAATCTCTATATTTCACAAAAAAATTAGACCAAAATTCATCCAAAATTTATAAAAAAAGAAGTCCTTGTCTAGGTCAAAAACTAGACAAGGTAGGACTAGATTTGGCAAGTGATTGGGGCGCCCAACTCTTGGGTGGGCGCCCCTCTGATTTTTTTTTATGAATTCAGCAAGGGATAATGCATGAAATTTTTCTTTCTCACCATGGAAATAGTGGAGAAAAAATAGGAGAGGGGATGGCACACAAGGGAGAGAAGATTTGGTCAACAAGGATTCTATCTCATAGAATCCTAAAGCAAAACTAACTCCCCTTTTGACTTGGTCTTCCAACAAATTATCTTATGAGAAAAGGAGGGAGAGAAGGGCATACATGATGATTATGGAGAGGAGATATCATGCACAAAATAAAGAAAAATGGGCATGGGGGGCGTGGGCTAAGGTGGTGCAAGGTTAGGGAGTCCTAGTCACACTAGGACTCGTATTTTGACTTGGTCAAATAAGGTCTTTTAACCAAATAAAATCAAGAATAAACTAATTCAATTAAATAAGGTTCTAATCCATTTAAATATTTAATTAAATTAGGTTAAATTAAATTTAATTTTAATTTAATTTTCTAATTAAATTAAAAAATTAGGCTGACCCGAGTCCTAGTTAGACTAGGACTAGTTCTTCCTTACACTTGGCTTATTCAATAAGTCAATTGGACTTAATCCAATCAAGCCCAAACTAAGTCTAATTAAATTATATTTAATTAAACTTAATCTCAGTCCTCTAGATTAATCAAATTAAGTCAATTAGCAATCTAATTGCTAATTGATCCTTTTGCAATACTTGCATTAGGTTAAACATTAATCGTATTGATTGTTTAACCCTAGAATGATTCTTAATTATTGATCAACTATCTGATCAGATTATGAGCTCTAATGTATGTGACCTCATAGGTCTAAACCTAAGCTAGTAGTACAAGAATAGATTTCTATACCAATTGAAGTGACCGTCTAGCAATAATACCCGACGACTGGATAGGTCGAATGTGTAGAATAATATTCTTAGAACCCATGCGGATATAGTTTTTATATAATTCATCTTCTTGACCAAAATGCTCATAGGATATCTCAGAGTTCAACTATCAACTCTGATCAGATTGTCCACATTGTATTTCAAAATATCAAATCCATCTGATGGATTACCTTGGCCAAGGTTTGCTATATTGAAATACAATGATACATTCTTCTCCAACTTTTGGAGTGGTCAATCCCATCTTGATCATGCTCTGACTTTGCAAATACTTGACTATGCCCAAAAGTCTTTCGTTACTGAATTAAAAATTTAGTTAGTCCAGTACCAAAGCACGGCGAGTTGCTTGTAGGTCACTGAGATGATCTCAGATCTAAGGGATACTTGTACCTATATCCCATTAGAAATATTCTCAATAGTAGAATGCTCTGGAGTTGATCATATTCAATGATGATGTACCTATATATCTTACCTATATGCCATATTAGTGTCTCCACGCTTCTTGATTAAGTGAACAACCAACATATATGATATACAGCGATTTATGCTCGATAGATGCTGTTGTCCTTATTAATAGTCTATTATTTGATCATGAATAAATTTAAGGACTAATAGATAAATTCTCTCTTTATCAAAGCTAAATAGTCCTAAAAATTTCATCATAATAATGAAATTCGTTAGAAGATGAATACTTATGATGTAAAATATTAAAAATATATTTTATTTATTAATAAATTAATTATAAATATAAAGTAGCTCAACCATTAATAGACTGATGATTAACTTTGGGACACATTTTCTAATACAATCTTGGTCATCGCTACTAAATGGGATCATTCAACAATCAGATATTCGGTCGAACTTCGATAGGAGAGGGTTCACCTCCAACAAGACCAATTACAAGATCTTTCTTAGATTTGTCAAAGAGTGTTTGGGATGTTAAATTTAATGCTAAAAGTTTTGGATTATAAGTTGATGAAGGATCTTTTGCCACCATCAATGAATGTTTTGGAGAAATTGATTCTAAAATGCTTATATGAGTTACCATAGGTAGGTTTGCTAAGAGTTGCTAGTGAACCTAGAAGCTTTATAGGGGATAACTAAGATAATTATGCTTAAGGCAAATTAGAAAAAAGGAGATCAAAATTTTTGCTATAGTCTTACTACAAATTTTGGGGTTTTTAGTCTTTTTAGTTTTTAGTGTAGAATAGTATTTTGGTTAGAAATTATTTAGTGAATCCAAAGAATTTTGATGGTTTAAATCAGAGTTGTACTACAAAAGTATAGTGGGTTAAGTTATTTTAAATTTGGTCAAAAGTATTCACTCTATAATTTGGAAGGTGCTATGATGGAAAACTTGATTTGGTCTTCTTTGTAAAAGAAATTTTTGTTGGAAGGTTAATCTCAAAAAGATTATGGATTCTTAGATTAAATTAATGTGCTTGTGTTGTTTTTTTTTAATGGTCCTATTATTGTGGGTCATATTAAGAAAAATTTGAACGTCTTAGATTTATGGTTTATAAATTGTTGTTTATTGGTTGAGCTTAGACTTGGACTATTTTGGACATAAGTTTCTTTTCTTCTAGTTCTAGGTTTTTAAAAAACTCATGTAGAATATTATATCTGATTGAATGAGTTGAGATTATCCAATGGTAAAAGAGGTTAAGCAGAGAAAGAATGTAATAAATCTTTAAGAGCATCGCATAATCAAACAATTACTTGCAATAATTGTTAATAAGAAATTTGAGTCCATTATTATTTTATGTAAATTATTTGAAGACATGGGCAAAGCATTGTGGTGTTTTGATCTAGGTTCAAGATATTAGTATCCATTTGGAAGAAGTCGAGAGAATTCATATGCATTATGGATGGAAAGAATTAGGTTTTGAGATGACACCTCACTCTTTTCATCAAGTTTCTTAAAGAGAAATCATTTTGAGAGAGAGACTATTTCAGAGCTTGACAATAAGATGAGGATAAGTATCCTCAAACATCAAGATCCTAGCTATGTAAATTTCAAGGATGAAGTTTTTTAAAGAAGGAGATAGTATGAGATCTAGCCCATGTTGAACTAGTATTGCTTGTTGGCTCGACCTAGTACCAAAATAAGGCCGGAAGGCCTATTCCAAGCATCCAAATAGGGCAAAGCCTTGTTTGAACATGGACAAATGAAGAAGAAGCCTCCTGCTCCTCGGACCTTACCGAAGGCTAGGAAATCCTAGCCTTTAGTCCATATAAATATGTCCCCATTCCCTTTGAACCTCATCATCATCGCTAGCCAAAAACCACCACCACCAGCCCTCTTCTCTTTTGCCAAAGTTGAGGTATGAAGTTCTTAATCCTTTTCTATTTTTTTCCTTTGACCTCTCCCTTCTTTGTTGAACCACCATCAATCAGATTCCATCATGGAATCACTCAAAATCAAGGTTAAAAATGTACCCCTGCTTCTACCCTATTTTGGATTTTATATTCCACTTTTTTCTTAACTTTTTTACCCCTTCGTTGGCTACCCGCTATCGGCCATGATGTGACTAGAGTTACCACCCTTGGCTATTGTCACTAATGACTATGATTCTGATGGAAAAGCCATTGGATTGCATTGCCAAGCCATCCCCTATTTTCTACTCCTCTTCTTTTTGTTTTACTTCTTCTTTCTAGCCATCATTCTGGCTGCCTTGTATTGTCGGACCTTCAATTAGTCCTTCTTGGGTCTCTTCATGACCACATGATGAATCTACGGCTATTGGTGAGGGAATTAGAGCCAAGACCATCCATTGTTTCCTTCACTTTTTCTCCATTTTGCTTTGCTTTTCATTGCTAGCCACTTATGGTCACTGACTGTCCATCTATAATTATCCTTTATTGTCAGCCCTTCAACTATTGATCATCAGCATTGCAGCCCTAAGGCCATAGCCCTTCTTCTTCTTCTTCTCCTTGCTTTTATCTCTTATTTTATTGCTCTTTATCTCTCCTCTCTCTTCCTTTCTATGAATTCTCAGATCTCTCTCTTTAATAGGCCCCTTCCTTATAACCTATGTTGACCTCAGTGAGGGGTCCCTAATCCCTGGCTGCTGGGCAGAATACTAGACTCCACTTGAGCCCTTATTGGACTCTATTAAATTTAGCCATCCTCGATTGCTATGACTGACTTGTATCTCGGCCTAGCCTTTAATTAGATGAAATTACCTAGACCAACTGATTCGGACAGTCATGCTTCACTGTTTGATTGGCCTATCCTTGATTTATCTTGATTTGAGCATGAAGTATCAACTCAATCATATCTTGAGTTGGATTATTTCTCAGAATCTTAACCTATTTGAGCTCTTTTAAGTTTCTCCTTTATAAAACTTTTAAGATGTTAGTAATAAAATTAATTAAAATTTAATGATATTGCATAGGTGAAGTTGATCTATTTGACTAAAGTAGATTTTGAAGTGAGAAGAGGTAAGCAACCTAATGCTTCATAATTTAAAATTTGTTAGAAGAAATGATCTTACAAAAATTATAATCAATACATTGAATTTATTTTATGATCTTTGTTTTCTATTTGGTAAAATGGGCCAAGCAGTGTTATTATAACCATTCTAATTATTTTATTTTTGGATATAAAACAAAAATATAGTACGTATTTGACATTTTTGTAAATAATTTATTTTTGAATATTTGATCTATTTTAAGCATCGAATTTGGAAAGTTGATCGGGTGATTTGTGAAAATATTTTTATATCTATGTATTCTCAGTATGGCTATGATCAGGCCTATCAATAGGAATTACACATTGGCCCTATCAACTTATGATTTGAGAAACAAGATTTAATATCAATATACCGATAATTAGAATAGTGATGTCTATTTTCTATTATCTAAAATTTAGTGCATCCTGCATTTGTTATTTGACCCATGCTGTTAGATTACATGGCTATAGCCAGATGTTGGATCTAGAAACAATTTGCGAAAAGTAAATTTTGGAAAAGAAAGATGTGTATTCTTTGAGATTTGATTTCTTTCTCATCCATATTATGTTTTCAATTACTATTTAATTATTTATTTATTTGGCATGCTTTGACCTTATTTTAAAGTATTTTGTTGCTTATTGGATTAGTGTAGCTTATTATTCTTTCCTTTTCTATTTTCAAATCTTGAATTATGATTTGCTTGAGGCTTGGGAAAGTGTGCTAGACCTTTTGGAGATATTTATGTGATTTGGACTTCTTAGTTTGATTTGGCTTTCTTAGTTTGACTTGGCTTAGTTGAGTTTAGTTATTTTAGGATTTTTATTTGGTTTGACTGATAATAATTGGTTCAAACTTTATGACCGTTGTTATTTAGGGATATTAGTTGATGAGAATAATTTGATTAGATCTTTATAACATTTATTCTTAGGGATTCAAGTCATTTTTTTATTGATCTAAAATTATTGTGAAATGATCTTATTGTTGTTCAGGTAACCTTGCATGTCTGTATGATTCATCTTGTAGGCATGTGACGTCTGTTACACTCTTAGTTCGGGCCATGATTGATTAAGTAGCGTTAGATTAAGTTTCTCGTTGGGGGGGGGGGGTGAATTGTGTTGCTTAAAAAAAAAATTATTTGGAGAACTTGTGCTGAATAACACCATGAAAAGATGTTTGCGTAGTGCTTAACAGTAATTAAATAGCAATAAGATAAAAGTGAAAGCAAATGCATAACTACAAACATTAGAAATTGATAATGATTTAGTGCTCAACTTAGCACCTACGTTTATTCTCCAAGTCAACCTACTTGAAAATTTTAACTATAATCCTTCAAGATTACAATCTGATTACTTTTACGGGCTCATAATCCAATCTAGTTAATTTTTTATAGCTCACCAACTGAAATCTTATAATTAATTATTTTCAAAATCATAATTAATTTAATTAATTTATTTAGCTTACCAACCAAAATCTTATAATATTCAACTTAAGGGTTGGACCAACTCCAAGTTTCTTCCCTAAGAAACTTACCAGAGTAAGCCTAAAAAGATTTATAAGAATTTAAAGTGCAAACAATAAAATTTTTTAAACTCTTGAAGAACTCGAAATGGTTGAACTCTTGAACTATTTTGACTTCTTCCATGAATACTTAAGAAAGGATTGATGAAGACTTGAAAGCTTTTGCTTAGTGGTTGTTGGCTTAAATTAATATACTTTTTTTCTTCTTTGAGTTGAGTAAATATAGGAAGGTCTGAATTAAAAACTCTATTAATTTTCTTCCACTCTCTTCCTTTTTGTTCCACTCGATAGATTCAAGAAAAAGTTCAATAAGCTCAATAAATTCAATCTCTTAGTTTCTCTTTTAAATTCTTTATTTTTATGGCCTTAAATGTATTTGGAATTAATACTCTAGCTATTGGAAGCTTGAGAATAGTCATTAGAAATAAATTATGGCTATTTAAAAAAATCTAGAAAACTAGTCATTATTCTATCAGAATTCTGTAAGTTGACTCACCTAAGCTCTTAATCAGCTAACCTAAGACATTGAGCCAGTAATGTGAAACTCTAAAATGGTTTAGAAATATATGTAAATTTTTCAACTTTCTATCTATTCTATCTATCTAAGACTGGATCGGTTTAGATATTTTTTTAGTAGTTAACATTCATAACTTGATCGGTTAACTGACTTTCTGGATTGGCTAAGAGAACTTGTAAATTTATACTACTTTATGTATTCTTCTGCCTCGGTGATTGAGTCGACTATCTCATTTTTGTGAATCGGCTAAGCTTCAACCTTGGTTAGCTATGTTGTTTTTTGGATCAGCTCAAGAGAAGTTTTGAAATCTTCGATCTTCTATCTTCATCCTGAGTCTGAGATTAAGTTGGCTATCTAAATAAGTGAGTTGGCTAAGAACTTATCTTGGTTGGCTCAAGTAAAATCTTGGTAGGCTAAAGGAGATCATCTGAATTTTCTCTCTTTATATCTTTTTCCTTGAACTAAGACTGGATTGGCGAAGCTCCTTTCTTGGTTGACTCAAAGGCATGCTAAGCATGCCAAAAATTGATTTTAAGTAGTTTTTTTTGTTCAAATATATTCTATACTAGACTTGCCTTCTTAAATTTAATTTATGAAGGGTTGAACTTATTAAGAGATCTTTCTAGACTAGACTTTTTTTTTATCATATTCTTTTCATGCTGAACTCAATTTCTTTATTTTCAAAATTTAAATATTTGATTTAAGAATATAGATTTACTTAAATTTAAGAGGACTTCTTTTTAGATGAAATTAACCTTTTTGAGCATTATGAGAATCCTTATAATTATTCTTAAAAGCATAATTAGTAATCATAATTTATACTCAAACTCTTTTGACATCATTAAAATCAATTTTAGGGCTAACAAATATGATGTGAGGAGCCATTTAGATATGTGTTTAGTTTGAGATCAACTATACATTGGATAGTTCTTAAGTACTTATACAAAACTAAAAAAATCTAAATAATACTTTCTAGCTAGCCTATGGATTTAGGGAACACTGTAACATGGGTTTAGACTAAATTTATATTACTTGTAATTGGATTTGAATAGATTTAGATCCTTGATAAGGACATTAGAGCTTAAATAAGAAAAGTATATGAGGACCTATGCAAGAGTGTATATAGTCCTACATTGGAGATACAATGAATAGATATTGGGTACTTATATAGAATCAAGAAATTTAAATAATATCTTATGGCTAGCCTATTTGGATGAGGGCTTGGGTTTCTACATGAGAGCCATTGTGTCCAATTATTTCATAATAAAAAATAAGCAACAATAGAAAAATGAAGGAACTATTTAGTTGTCTTAGTGTTTATCAAATAAAAATGTCTTGTAGATGATGAGGAGATTTAACTTAAAAATATTAATTTTCATGGATGAATAATAATATTATCAAATAAAGGCTATTATATAACAACATAAAATATGAATAATAATAGCTACTGAAAGATAGGTATATCAGCTTAATGTGCTGGAGGCTCAAAACTATCACAGTAGTGGTTACTTTACAATTCTTAACCCAATTCATTCATATGAAGGTGTACATTCATTTCTTGCCTACTTACCATGGTGGTTTCTAAATCAGATCTCCAAACTTTTTAGGACTTTAGTATTTGAAGAAACTCATTAAAAAGCTATAGAAAAATAATAGTATTGAAAAAAGTTCAGATACTACTTGGATCTTCGTTCGAGGGGGCCAATTAGATTTGAGCGGGTTAAAATTATGAATTATGGTCAAATATCTGTCAACCTGACTCAACTGGCTTATTAGATATGCCAACAAATTAAAATCAATCTCGATCTCTTTATTAAATAGTTAAAATCAATTTCATGCCAAAATAATCTTATTTAATAAATAGGTTTAGATTAGGTTGAACAAATTAAGACAGTTCTTAAACTGGTTAAATGGTCTTATATGGGTCAAGTCACAAATTTGATTCCATCTGTTAAAATAGATTAGTTTGATCAGGATCTGAATTGGATACCCATCCCGTTCAAATAGACAAGCTAGTTTATTGTCAACCGTTCATGACAGGATCTACTACTTATTGCCTCTAATTGAACCAACTTAAATTGGGTCAGTTATAGGGTTGGGCATAAATACCATCCTGCTCGATGAGAATGTTAAATTCTTGAAAAAATCTTTTATTTAACTTTCCCTTATCCATTACTTCCTTTCATGAAGTTAGTGAAATGAATCTGAAAAGCTTTTCCATCCTTTTATTGGAAAAAAAAATGATATATGCAGGAGGAAGTTCATTTATGAAACTGCAAGGTTTACGTTCACTAAAGGAGCTAAATGAAAAGCTGAACTAATAGAGTAAACCAAGCTCTAAAATAGTTCTGTTATGTTGAACTCTTAACGTAATTGCTGGAGAGTTATGTGAGAAGGTATCTACTAGAGCTATCCACATATTTACTTAGTTCTTCCGCTGCAAATGATCCCAAGACCCATACCATGGGTTTTTGCCCCAATAATCCATGCTTTCACCAACTGATCAGTGTCCAAAATGCAAAACCCCGGCTTCAAGATTTTCTGCTTCCGCTTAATGAGTCTATCTCAGATCTAGTGCTGGTGCTTCTTCAATGAAGAAACCAAGTAGATCTTGATTCTAGATCAATGATAAAACTTGTATTTCCCATTACAAAGAATTGTTGGAAGTTAGTTGAAGCAAAACAAAACTTAATTTAACTCAGTCCCCACCATTACTACATTTTTCAGAGGCATGGTTCATAAGAATAAGAGGTTTAGCGAATACTTACTAGATAAACAAATAAATGGATAGATAAATAAATTCTCATCTGTTGATCCAAAATAGACACTGTTCTTTTTGGGGTCAGAGTGATGTTAAAGGTCTAGATGGCGTAAGAAGAAAGTGCCTTCTGAATCATGGTTTGCTGTCTGAATTGTAACCCAAGTTTCGTGAACTACTACCACACCTCAAATTTATCTGGCCCCTTTTTAACCATGGGTACCATGGTTATATGATAAACTAATAGTGGCATCATCTGGCTCCAAGCTCTATACAGAAGAAATATTAAAAAATAGCTGAGTAAATTGTTTAGTCTCACAAATTTTATTAACTCATTGCAAATTATTCTTCCGTAAAAGGAAGGTGCAAAGCTAAAACTAATGATAGCATGGTAGAGGTGTCCCACATAAGAAGAAAACAGCAATTGTTTTGATTGAATAATCTATTTTATGTTAACAAAATGCCTTTAGTGTCATATATACAAACCACAAATTTGGGAATTTCTTAGAAACGTTAAAATGAGAAAATGGAATACACATTATATACACTTTTGACATGGTTTTTGAAAAATTAAATCAACAATAAATATCATCCAAACATAAAGACCCCAGTAACTCATTTTAGGGAAATTC
Organism: Cocos nucifera; assembly: GCA_006176705.1. Taxonomy (NCBI): domain Eukaryota; kingdom Viridiplantae; phylum Streptophyta; class Magnoliopsida; order Arecales; family Arecaceae; genus Cocos; species Cocos nucifera. The sequence continues at coordinate 7,469 of QRFJ01006706.1, read as the reverse complement.
TGGCCCAAGGAGCTTGGAGCAGAGGTTAAACCAACCAGCTCTTTCAGCAAAGCTCGCCCTTTGACAATATCGAGGCTCATCTGCTACTCTGGGTGTCCGTTTCTGCACTTCGTAGTGTCAACGCTTGGATGTTCATCGGAAGTTCTCTTTGAACATCTGTCCGTTGGGAGCTTTAGTCATCACGAGTTTTATTAGGTCCTTGATCGTATGCTTCTACCCTCTGCTGTGATTGTCTCAGAGACCGTCTTCTTTTCGAGTGTAAGATGATCAGTAGATTATTTTTTGCCCGTTTCGGAAATGTCCCTACTATTTAGTTATCTTTGTATGCATCATTCATCCTATCAATGGGTGTCGTCCGCGGACTTCCTTGGTTTTAATTTGCGTTTGGTTATAGTTTTAGAGGAATTTCCGATTGAATATAATTTGGGCATCACTTGCTTTCTTTGGTTGCAGTTGTATGGGTTTGTTGGTAGATTCAGGAGAGAAGATGGCGTTTTAAGTGTCTAATCTCATAGATATAGCTTTTAGGTGAAGTAGAGGCTTATTTGAGAATAGTTACAAATGTTTTTAGTTTACTTCGAGGTTTTGATGTCTTATATGCTGTGTTAGTTGGTGATTGGTTGTTTTGCTTTTTTGTTTTTTAAAAGAAGACCGTTTTCTCTTTGATGATTGAGAGCATTATACGTGCGTATTCTTACTTGGGCTATGGCACAATGAGTATTCTGTCTGGCAAAGTGAGCAATATCATTTGTTTTTGAGGTGATGGGATCAAGTGTCTGTACTAGAGTTTAAATTGTGGAAGATGAAAATGCTCCAGTCCCTTAGCAAAATTGCGACTGAAAAGTAACTGCAACAGAGAAACGTACAATATACATTGTCAGGACTAGAAGATTATTAATAAAGGGATCATCAAGGTTGAGATATAGTCAATTGCGGGCGTTTTCTATGCTACTACTATTTTATTCTTTCTTCTTCATCACTAGATTTGTGTCTTCTTTTTAGTTATGGGAATTATTTCTGGGAGGAGGTGCCTTTGGCTAATAGTCTCAGGGGTTCATGGGCGCCAGGTAATATGGATTCATCTGCCAGACTAAGGAGTGGGGCATGTTGTGTATTGTAGATATAGTTGTTATTTTCTTAGTTAAAAGAAAGAGTGATGTCTTGCTTTCTCACCACTGTCTCGCTATTCAGGAGGAATGGTTGGGTATAGTGAGAGGTGTTCGCGCGCCGTCTCAGTTTGGTTATCTTTTTGTTGCGGTGGGGTGGTCTGTGTGTCTGCTGTCGATCATTTAAGTCGTGTGTGGGAGCGGATGTCTTTGTCTCAGTCTATTGTGGCTATGATTGCTGCAAAATTGCCAATTGGTGCAAGCACTAAACATAAAAATGGCTGTTAACTAAAGAACCAGGTGATTAGTTCTCCTATTATTTACGCGGATATGCCCAGCATGAATAATCTCTGTTTGAGTCTCCAACAATCCTTGCTCTTGATTGGGTATGAATTATATAGGCGAATTGTAGAATCTTGATATGGTAGTGCAAGAACCGTTTGGTCCTTTCCATGCCAACTAGATGCGTATTTATACTCGACAAGTCCTACGAATCAACGGTTTTAGCTCTCTGTCCGGTCACTAAAGTGAGACTGCAACTTTAGGAAGCCAGTCTCGAAGAGGAAATTTTAAGGGAGAAAAAATGGTCGCTTAGTTTCTTTCAATACTTCTACAACCAGAGATCTCATCTTCCTTGATCTTGCACTTTCGGAAACATCCTGAGTTTCGTGATGCTCTAATACTACCAACTTGATCAATGAGTTTCACCCTTGTCACCATATCGCTGGGCTATTTCCCTTCAAAAGAAATGATGCGATATGCCTAGAATCATATTTATGAATCGATACCTTGAAAGCTCCACAAAATATATTAAAATTATGCTGAAAATGTCAACCCCTAGCTTTTTCCGCTCAAGAAGCAAGTTCCCAATCTTGTCTCACAGCTTGATGACCGGTCCATTGGCTTTTGTGCTGAGAATTGAGCGTTCGATTCGGGTTGTCAATTTGTTTAATCTGCGCTGTTACTTCATAGATTCAGAGTATCCCGCTAGAAAACCTAAGAGGAGAGTCTCGTGTATGTCTTTGTTGGCATGGAATTGGGGTGTTGGTGACTGAAGTTAGCTAAGAAGCCTTCTAAAAATATTTTCTGACATCGATCACAAAGGTTGGCGGCTTGTGGTGTTTATATGTTGATGTGTTGGTTAGGTGCATAAGATGATGTCAAATCCTTTTGGCCGCCTAGCTGTGATTGCTAAAGTGTATTTTTTGCTTGTAGGTAGTTCGTGCGCTGTCTGTACGCGGTTGTAAGGACGTGCTGAGGTGTTGGTTGTTGGTATCGTGTTGGGGCTAGTTTATTTGTGGCACTCAGTATTGTTGTCGAAAGGTTGCGCTGAGCTTTCAATTGCTTCTATGAAAGAAGAAATGAATAAAACTACGGATATTTGTTAATCGGGGTTCTAGTTTACGGTAGAAGAAAAGAGTTTAGTCTATTTCACAAGGAGGCTAATAGAGGAGGTGCTTATGTGTGGATAAATAATTAATGCTGTGGCATTTCAAAATGTGGTGGTTGGTGTATCCGTTATGTGTATCGAGAGAGAGTGTATTTGAAGAGATAGATCTTGCCTTCTGGCAAATTCTCAATCGGTGACAGAGGAAGTGCAGTTTAAATCAGACGACTGCGCGTAGCGGCAGCTCGCATTAAGCAGGCAGAGCTTGCGCGGTGAAATCATCCCATGGAGCTCGGCTCAATGCAGGGCTGGCCGAGCTTCTCCACAGTGAACTGCTGGCATATCTTATCTGCTGGTCGATGTCTTGAAGAGTTGATGTTGAATAGTCGGAAGTTTTCCGCTCTTTGCCTTCTTAGGCTCCAAAACTTGATAGGTCAGTCTAGTTTCATGGGGGGTCACTGCAAATCCAGATGCAGAATTCGGATCTATTGTGCGAAGCGCGGTACGGGAGCGTACTCATGAAAGAAATCGATCAATTATCACCACATAACAAGAATATCATGACCTGTAACTTGGTCATTTCGAGATAACAATAAATAGTTCTTTTGTTCGTTGTCAGAAGAACTTTTTATAGCAGAGTGTAACTGTCACCAAAGGAATTGGACTCAAGATTAAAAAAAAAAAAGAAAAATCAAGCAACCAGTTAACTTTAATTTCAACAGCCTGAAGGGTCTAGTTATTACCTGTGGATACTGCTGGTTGTTTCAGATGCGCGGTGTCGTAGTGCTAGATGTATATCTCTCTAAGAAGCTAATATCATGATGAAAATGATGTTGGGCAGTTGGAAAGAGACAAAGGTATAAAAATAATTTGCCACTAAAAGCTGTGACCAATAGCGTTGAGAACCGAAAAAGTTTCTGTACACCTTAGATGATACAGCATTGATTGAAGCCATCAAATTCATCGGAAGGAGGGGGTAGACGAAGTGAAGTACAATGGTTTCCTTCTGATAAAGGATTGGGCCAATCCCTGGGAAATCGGAGGGGGAGGAAGAGCGAGAGGTGGACTGCGGGCGTAGACATAAGAGGATGGGAAGGCGGGGGAGGGGAAGGGAACGCAAGGGTGGAAGATGTGTTTATGGGAGCGCGTAATATCTTAGGGGAATGGCTTGAGGGAAGGAGGGAGGCAAAACAGGTGGCGGGAGATGGAGAGGCTACAGGCGTAGCAGGGCAAGGGTTAGCCTTAACGGGTCCTTCAAGAGCATTGCTTGGTGCGCCCTGCGGACTGGGTTGTCCCCTTGGGAACAGCTCTTACTTCATAGTGTACAGTTTAGCTTTTGAACCGTAGGCCCTCGTAAATATTTGGGTGGGAAGCTTAAGGAATGGAATATACAAATGTTCCGGAAACATCCAACCGTTGTCCTTCCAGCCGATGTTGCTAAACCGCCTACCCAAAGACCCATGATAACGACCTACCAAAGACCATGATAAACGAAGGTTGTTTTCCCCCCCCCCCCCCCGTTTTATTCTGTTAGTACAAGATGTATTCCAGTTTGCTGAAGATCAAGTTCGGGTGGTTTCCCCAAGAATATAGAGTAGTGTGGTCCCGCTTTTGAATTGACGGCCAACTCGGATAGTGCCGTTGCTGAATTGTTAGATGGTTATAGATGGGTCATTTACCTGTTAACGTTCTCGTCGGTATCATGATTTCATAATGATTAGGTTGTGAGTGTTTTTAAACTAATAGAACAGCACGGAATTGTGTATTTTTAAAATCGTGTTAGTAATAGGAGAAATAATAGTAGACAATGATTTTTTGTCTAATGACTGTTCACAAGTAAACCAACGTTTTTTTTTTGTTTTTTTGGCTCAGATCGAATAGAGGGAAATATTGGTTCTTGAAAATTTGGAATTTTGAGCAAAATACTACTTTATATAGGGGAAATACATACAGAACACAACGAACAACTTATTTATTTTTGCATTGTAATGGGACCTTTTTTGTTTTTTGTTTACATAATATGAGGTGAGAATATCCCCCTTAAATTTTATTAAGACAATTCAAAGATACAAAGAGGAATCTAAACGTTGATACAAGAAGGGAGAGCCTGAGGATGGAGAAGAGGAAGCGGACTATATCGACAAGAGTAGCGGAGACAATGAATGGAAACCATGGTGGGAAAACATATTTTGTATCAGCTGTGCAAAAGTTTTCCTAGCGAGCAATAGGCGTTACTCTACGAGTGTGAAGATGTGAATATCCTTTCGTGGCACACCAAGGCAGCACAGGCCTTATTGGTGGTGAAATCTGGTTGGACGCCAAGATTATGCGATTGGAGTCAGAGAAGACGAGGTTACCATCGGGGACTGCAAAATAAGTTTAGTCCGGAGTCGGGGGTAATGGCTTTGGCAAGATTCCTCCGCGATCAAAGGTCAGCTCTTTCGGCAATCAGAAAATGGAGTATTCAGAGAAGATTTTGGTAGAGTTCGAGATAGAAGATGAAAGCTTTAGGGAAGAAAGCATAATACTGGATTGAGTCCTCTTTATAAAAGCGAAGCATAACCAACTGATGATACATCCGTGAACCATATAAGTAGTGGATCCGTTCGAGGTCACGGACGGTTTTTGTTAAGTGGAGGATGGTATCCGTTGTCGTGACCGTGCCAGTCTATTGAGACTTAACACCGAGATTTGGATGGAATAAGCTTGAGGGCGGTGAAGAGCTCAAGTTACTGTTGTTGCCAAGAAGAGTATTGGGGTGTTCCTTCAAGATTGAACCCATGTCTTAACTGTTATTTGCTATACAAGAGTAAGTTGCCCCAGGAGAGATATCTTTCGAACAAGCCCTTGAAGGGGTCGGAAGGATCGCTGCCTAAGCAAGAGTCTAGAGGAAGCCTCGATCGGGGATGGAGCCCCTCAGACAAACTAGGGAGAGCAAGTTCCGAAAGAAATTCAACTGATGAAAAGAAATCTCCGACGGAGGTTGCGACGTCAGAGAAAGTTCGAACCGAAAAAGAAAAGTCCGGATAGGAGTTCGCACGATATGCTGATTAAAAGATAGTGTTTTGATGAAGGATGAAGTCGCGGCAAGAGTTGCTGTAGGAGAAGTTATCAATGAAGAAGAAAGTCCCGGTAGGAGTGTTCGACTGATATGGAGAAGTTCGATGAACAAGGAGAAGCCCCAGGGAGAGTTTCTGAGCATGAAGCATAGAAGTTTGCTCGAGGATGTTTATTAGACGGAGACTGCTTGTGCGAGAAATGAGATTCCAATGGTGAATGCGATACTCCGATTTGAGAGAGAGTTCGGTAGAAAAGAGAGGTTTCGGCTAGCTTTTCAAGCTGGTCAGGCTAAACTATACTTGGAGGGAGCGAAACGCTCAACGTCAACTTGGTCAAGCGAACTTGCTCTCACTGTTCAATTTCGTCTAAAAGGAAAACTTGACTGGAGAGGGTTATTTATTTAATGGTGGAGGTAACTTGATTGCCTTTACTACTCCCAAGTCCATCTAAGTGGGACTCATACATCTTAAACAGGTTCTGGAAGTTGATCGAACATAGCTAATAGAGAATCACTCTGGTGGTTGTCTTTATGTGTGGGTGAGTTGATGAGGTCTGGTCTTGCTGCAGACCTCAGAAGATTGATATCTGGAACTATGGAGGACGCCGCCTTTACCAGTTCGGTGGAGCCCTGACCATGGCCATCGCCACTGGCGGGATTAGCGCCCAGATGAAATTAGAAATCTAGGCAAGAACTTTTGTGCAAAGGCCAGGTTTATCCCCAACACGTAGTACGCCATCGGCCCGCCCTTCCAAGTTCGAAGCTCAAAGAAAAGGCAGTTAGAAATCATGACTACGGAAGTTTCTTTCTCATTCTTTCCTCTGTTTTTCTAGCATTTCCGCATTTGACCAGGATGGAAAATTTTGGCGTCGTGTCCGTGTCGGGTTGCCCGGAGCCTATTCATAAATGCGAGATAATCTAAAAAGATGTTTTTTTGACACCTACCACCGAGAAGTTTGGCTACGACAGGGTACGCATCATTAATTAAGGATCTGCCGTACATGTGGGCGACAGACCCCTGCCATGACGATGTGTCACGTGTCGCGTAGAAGGTTCGTGTAGTGAGGGATCTACTAGCGCATAACCTGCGTTTGGGGTTCCTGCAGAGCTATTTAAGACTTCTACTTCTTCTTTATGTTTTTACGCTACAACTTGAATCTCCTTCTTCTTCCTCAAACGTCTCCAGACAGCTTTCCCTTCCTGCTCTAGAGCTCCGATCCTCCTATTGTCCTCGCCCAGTTCCAGGTGCTTCCCAATTCGAGTCTACCATGGTGTTGTCATCTTTCCATCATTCCTCAGTCGCACTGGTTAGTCCTGAGAACCATCGTTTGTGGAATTGTTCCTGTGTCTTTCTGCATTCATCACTTATCGATTTCTTCGGAGAGTTCTAGCATCTTATTTTTTTTGATTTTTTTGGAAGAGGTTTTCTAAGGTTTACTTTTTATTCGAGATGTCCACTAAAGAAGTCCTTGCTTGAACTTATTCTAGGGTTTCGGCCCGTACTGGCTTGATTGGACTCATCCCTTAGGGATACGCGAGCTCGTAGACATGCCTCGGCCACTGTTTTGTGCCCACCGCACCATTCCTTTGCAAACCTTTGGCCCGACGAATGCTCGGTTGTCTTAGTTCAGAGTCTAGTTTAAGAAATTTCTTCCAAAATTCGAGCTTGAGACTTTTTCCAATTCTAAGTGATCAAGCCTATACCCCTCCTTCGGTGACCCCGAACCTGTCGTACGCTCGAAACCCTCTGTGTGGGACTTAGACTAACCCTTGCCCTCCCTTTGTAAGTTAGTCTGTTCAAGGTGTTCTTAACATTGTCCTTTTGCTGCATATGGGTAACCGAACTTTCTTTTAAATTCATCCATACAGATTTTTTCACTCGGTATGCATCATGGCTAGGCTGTTCGAACCTACATCG